>JZKD02S1613048.1:691846-702288 GCA_000966675.3 Picea glauca
GGTCATTTATCTGTGTTGGAAACAGCCCAAAATATTTTACGAGAAGGTTACATATGGCCCACACTTATCAAAGATTGTATCGAATCGATCAAGAAGTGCCATCCATGTCAAATATTCTCTCGGAAGATGAGGGCACATCCAGCTCCTATGTTTCTTGTCATCACAGTTGGTCCCTTCACTAAGTGGGGGATTGATTACACTACATGCAACCCCATGTCAGTAAGGGGGAATCTCTATATCATCGTAGTTGTCGACTACTTCACTAAGTGGGTCGAAGTTATGCCAACGTTTAAAGATGATGGAGAGACTGCAGCTCTCTTCTTATTCAACCAGATCATAGCAAGGTTCGACGTCCCAAGAGATATTGTCACTGACCATGGCAGTCACTTTCAAAACCAAATGATGACTGAATTAACATCAAAGCTTGGGTTACGGTAGGAACATTCATCACCTTACTACCCCCAAGCCAATGGGAAGGTGGAAGCTGTAAACAAAACTCTTAAGACAATTCTACAGCGAACTATCAACTCAGCCAAGTCAAATTGGCATTTGATGTTATACTCGGCATTATGGGCTTACCGAATGTCTGTTAAGACTGCAACCGGTTTCTCACCTTTTCAACTCGATTACAGGCTGGAGGCAGTCTTGCCCATCGAATGTCAAATCCCATCTCTGAAATTGGAAGTACAGTTATTGCCAGACACTTCTCCACTTGAAGAACAGTTAGTATACCTTGAGTAGCTTGATGAGCAACGTCGCGATGCAGACCTGGCCAACGAGGCTCACAAACATAAGGTCAAGTGTCAATATGATAGGTCCATTTGTCCTCTGATTTTCTCTGAAGGCGGTCGTGTCCTGGTCTATGACCAAGAAGGACCCCCTGGGGGCAGTAAAGTTTAAACCCATGTGGTTCGGACCCTTCATTATCAAAGAGGTATTAAAAAAGGGTGCTTATCGTTTGGTTGATTTTGAAGGGAATGCTTTGGCGGAGCCTAGAAATGGGCTCTACCTCAAGAAGTATTACTCATAGATAGGTCACTGTGGGTAACTTTTTGTAACATATGTATAGTCTTTGTACTTTTACTTTTTACATTTCTTTTAAAGTTTTATGGATGTGTCATTGATGTTATCTTCCGTCAATATGGCAGATGTCAAGTGAGTCCGAGGTGTTCATTGGATATGAAGACGGTGCTCGTTGACACACGCGGAGGCTTGCCTCCGCATCTTGGGTAATCTTTACACCCCAGGGTCAGTTGTTATCTTCCGGAGGTATATGCTTAGGTGACAACACAAATAATGTCGTCGAGTATAGTGTAGTTATTGAGTTGCTTCGTGACGCCTTGTCATTGGGTATCTCTCATCTCCGGGTCTATCTCGATGCTCAACTAGTTGTGTTGCAGCTAAACAGAGTATACCGGGTTCATGATCCAACTTTACACCGACGATTCCTTAGGGTACGTCTCTTAGAACGAAACTTTGATTATATTACATATTTTCATATTCCTAGGAGATTAAACCAAATTACAGATACTCTAGCTAATCAAATTTTAGATTGGCATCTAGCACACATATAAAAAGAACATGGAAAGAAACATGTAAATACATTTTTGCACATAGAATCCATAAGACAAAAAAAAAAAAGATAAAAACCATATATATACATCATAAGATACTCAGAGTACATAGATGGACGCAAGCGCCTCAAAAATGGGAACAGTAACGAGTCACCGGGCTTATGCCCTCAAAAATATATATATATACAAATCGGTGCTCGTGGCACGTAAAAAGTCTAAAGTCTGTTCAGGGCCTATGGGCCCTGTTATAATCATCTACAGCACGGGCTAAATGCCTAAACAATCGAACCCATGTCCGAGGTGCCCCCACAACATGAGGCTGCATGGATGGTGGCAGTTCCTCTATCTCTTCCATCGGGACTATGCGAGTGAGCGTAGTGAAGTTCTGCTCAATTTTCCTAAGGACCCTCTCGGCCTCTCCTGTTGGGAGGTTCCCTGCTACTGCTGCTCCCCCAGTGGCGGAAGCTATGGCTTCTGGTTGTGGGCGATGCTTGTTTCGTGCATAATCGGCAGGTCGCACGAGTCCCACATCTACATACAACAAACGTTCACCTGTCAAATACTCTGGCATACAAAAAAATGATATATATAACAAAAAGACATAAAAATTACATATGCAAACAAAAAAACTACAAAGGTGGAGAATTACCCATCTCCCCTCGCTCCTCACCAGGAGGCACGGGTATCTCTGGATCTCTAGAGAAATCTGTCCCTGCATACGGATAGTCCTTGATAACAGGGATCTATCATGACAACCAAGCAAAGAAGTCATCGTCGAAGGACTCAACGGTCCTTCCACCACCCTGTCGCGGAAGTAACACTGCCCATCTACACACTACAGGGAAAGAGGCCAGATGTCCTCGTACTACAACCCGAGGACTGAAACTCTGAACTCTCTCAAAAAAGAACGAACACAAGATGGTCTCGAACCCGAAGTTCCTCTATGTTCATTGTCGGAAATTTGTCAATTGCCTCTTCATACACTCAAGCAGTTTGGTACTCCAATCAAAAATTTGTGCATTCATGCACTGGATGGCACAGTTCATCTATGCACGCGAAGCCTGATGCACGTTTGCTGAGCCGGTAATCCGCGCAATCAGTAACAATACAGTTTGTAGTGCTAAGTTGGTAATCTTGCTAATGGGTACATGGGAACCCGCACGTTCGGTCCCAACCTCACAGTGCTCAGCTATCAACTCTGAGATCTTGCTCAGCCCCACAGGAAAATTCTGGAAGTTGACTGGTTCCCCTCTCCTTGAGAGGCCAGTCAGAAAGTAAATGTCCTCAATGGTGGGCACCAATGATTTCCCCTCTAGCATAAATGTCTTTGCATCAGGATGCTAGTAATCAATCAAGGCATTCAGTAGCCTTGGTTGTGTGCGCATAAATGGACATAGAAAGAATTTGAGTTAACCGCATTGCATTAACACGCCCACAGCATTCAGATCTGCAGCAACCAACTCACTGATTGCCTCATGCTCAATTTCCCTCCACTGGACATACATCCTGCCAACACAACAAGGTAGAGGAGGGTCAATACTTCTTTTTAGCTTGTTTTTCCATCAATAAGGGGGTTACACGTAGGTTGTCTAGGTGACAGTCGCGTGTACACATGGGCAGACTTTATTCTACCCGTGTGTACATGCCGCCTGTCCAGATATAGCCCGCGTGTACCTAGGGCCGACCTTTTTAAGGTCGACACCCACCCAAAAAATAAGCTAAATGACTAAATTGAAGTATTGAATAGCTAGATAAGGGAGTTTGTACTTACTTGGTCCATGCGGAAGTTTGTTTCGTCCACTGTAGCTCCCGGACTCACTATCTTTGGCAAAGGGGTTCTTTTGGCTCCAGAGTCAATTTTCAAATCAGCAATGGTGATAATGAGATGCCAGCTTCTATTTATAGACTTTTTGGCCTATTTTTGTCACTTTTTTGGCCCCCCTTATCAGTTTCTTTATACCAAAAACCATTTAGAGTGATCCAGGAATCATATGGGAGAGATTTGATCAGGTATTGGGACAATTTTTTTTTAAGTTTCGAAAAAATATTGACGGTCCATAAAAAAAAAAATGTTTTCAAAAATCAACTTGAGCATATAGGTTAGAATATCACCCCAACTTTTGCATCTCGTTGCCTTTTTATTATGCTATAGGATCAATCCCATCAGGTTATGACACAGAACCGTCATATCTGCTCTAGAAGTGTCACAACTTGGTGGTAGAGCTTACCAGAACATGGATACCCTAGGTAGGTCCTGGTTGCATTATGGTGTCCATGTCGTTTCTCAAACTACTGTAGGATCGAGAGTCTGTATAGTTTTTCCTGAATACGAGTTTGAGCCTCGTTTGCATGAGTATTTTTCACTCTTTGTCTCACCCTCAGGAATCCCAAAAAATAATGGGTCTCCTTTTAAGCCCTTTTCAGACCCTCTAAAAATGAAAAGATTGTCGAGCGATCTTGTGACCTTTCACGCTCATTAAACTGAAATTTGAAGTCACATATGTCCGGTGGTACTTTACCCATTTTTTGGTTCGGACGAACAAAGGTATACTCTATCAAATTCCCATTCTTTAGAAGAGTACTCTCAGGTATAATTTTATTCCTTTTTTTGGCCTGAGGGACTAAATTTACGAAAAAGAAACCCCAACGGAGTCCATAGTTAAGATCTTTTCAAACTCCCTAAAATTGAAAAGATCGTCGAGTGACCTTATTCTTTCACACTCGTTAAATCGGTCCAAAAGAATATTCCTGACGGAGTCCATAGTTAATATTTTTTCAGACTCCTTAAAAGTGAAAAAATAGCCGAGTGATCTTGTCTTTGTCACACTCGTTAAAATGGTTTTGAATTGACGTCTAATCGGTGCTAGTTTATCCCTTTTTCGAACCGACCAGACTATTGTCGAAAAAGGTACCCCAACGAAGTCTCCTTTTATGCGTTTTCAGACTCTCTAAATATGAAAAACCATCGAGCTTACCTTCTCTGGGCTCGTTAAACTTACATCGAAGGACGTTACCATTGTGTGTTCTATCAACCGCATTTGTATACCTTATCCACCAGCCTTGTGACAGTTTGCTTCTGCGTCTTAACAAATTTGGTCGCCCAAGGATTTTTCCCAAGTATCATTTTACCAGAACATCAGTCTTGTCCTTGTGCCTTGAGCTCGTATGTTTACAGTACTCGTTCCTCCATTGTAACGTAATATTCCTTTATTCTTTTTCAAAAATTATCAAAAAGAACAAAAAAATCAAATATACCCCAAAAAGAGGAAGGGGAAAGTATTTTATTTATTGGCAACATAATGAGTCACCCTTAGATAAAGCACATCTTTCCATTTGATGCAGGAGCATCTCTCCATGTAGCCAGCTAGCCAGCCACGTCAGCGCGCATGCATTCGTATGCTAAGAGGGAGGCGCAACCTCATTTAAAAATATAATGAATGTAATTAAATATGCTTAGGTTGGTGAGCCATGGAAGCCATGCCTTTGCGCGGGCTGTAGATAATATAGGTATTTAATATGTGTAGTGGCTGAGATCTAGATCCGATCCTGGACTAGACAGCCCATTCATTGTAATTTATTAGGGTAGGTAAATCCTGGAGGGAAGCACTCGAAGAGCCCCTCAGGTAAAAGAGATTTTTGACATCTCATTTTGAGTTAGTCTGGTAGAAAGTTGTAGAGCTGAGAGAGCTTTGGAACACCATTGTAAAGATACAGGCATTGTTGCCACTATTAATATAACAGAGCAGTTTCTCCTGCATTTTTCTGTGTGTTAATGGATGTCTATATGGTGTTCTCTTATATGTTTTGAATGTATGTTATGTGGTTATCATGCATTTGCAGGGTTTGCTTGATTTTTAGGTTGAGGTCTTTGAGGCTTCACCCCAGGAGGGGGTGACAGAATGTTGAGGTTCTGATAGCCATGCACAGGGGGATGCACTTTTGAACTCTAAGGAGTCAGACAGAGATGTGTTGAGGCACAATACTGGAGTCAAGAACCCAGGAAGAAGATCTTTGAGGTTGTTGAACACCTCAAGAGGCAAGGTTGTGTATCTAAGACATAGTTGCAGACAGAATCACTGAGGATTCTGTAGGAGCTCTGCCAAGTGGGCATTGAGAATACGCATGGGTTGCGTTGGAGAAGAAATCTGTCAAAGAGTTGAAGGAAGATTAGAATCACTGAGGATTCTAACAAGCTCTGTCAGGTGGGAATTGAGCAAGTGCGTAGGCGCACAAGGACCCAGAACTGCTGAACGTTATGTAGAAGGAAGACACTCTGCCAAGAGGGCATAGAGAGATTGTGCAGACGGCACAAGGAGAAGGGAACTCTTTGAGTTCTTCCATCTAAAGGAATATTCCAAGGAAGGATCTTCACTGGGTTACTGAATACCCGGGAACTCAGTAGAGGTCGCTTGAGTCGAAGGATAGCCAGGGAGGCATCCATTTTATTCTCCATCTGAGGGAGGAAGAAGACAAAATCCCCCAAGGGGTCTGAGCATTCGAAGAATCTCAGGAGAGACAGCGTGGTATATGCATGAAGACTCTACAGGAGGTAGAAGTCAAATCTTCATAGGTTTGAGGAGAAGCTCAGGAGGAGTAAGCGTTTGTACGCGCACGGAGAGACTCGGGGTCATGGATCCCGTAGAGGAGCAGGCAAAGGTCGAGACCTTTGAAAGGTTGAAATTATTCCAAGTCTCAGAAGAATGAATGAAGCTCAAGAGGAGTGCATAGGAGGAAGATATCGAGAGTCGTCGGATCTCACAAAGTAATCCCGACATTCGTTAGATCGGGAGGAGTTGCGCGGAGGATAGTCTCAAGGGGAGGAGCACACAAGAAGACAGGTCTGAGCTGTTAGATCTGGGGCAGGATCACCGACAGACGTCGGATCTGCAGAAGTTGCGAGGGCATTTAGAGCCTCGGGATATCGGCGCATCGGGGATATCAAGGACGTGAGGAGAGTCCGTCGACATCAGAAACCCCGAATTAGCGAGACATGATCTGAGTCGTTCGTTAGATGGAGATACATGGCGGAGATCAAGCACCCGTCGGCCCCTCGCCCGTCGGAACCTCGTGAGCAGAAGAGTGGAGAATTGAGTGTCAAGGGAAGCGAGGTGCGAGGACACGAAGAGGCGCCAAGATCAGAACTGTCCATCTAAGGGACAGGTGTCGGAGATCCGGAGTGGGTTGGCGTAAGCAGTCATCGGAAAATTGGAGTTTTCGGTGACAAGGAGTTTGTGCACTTTGGATTCGCGACACGCGAACTACCGATCAGTGGGACCAGCTGTCAGAGTAGTAGAGGAGGACAGGTGGCAGAGTTCATGATGGCAACATGGACCGTTGACCATCTATAGGTGGCATCATCATATCGTGAACTCGAGGGTTCGCGAGTTGGAGCCACAAGGATTTGAACCAAAAGTTGTGAGGTCGCGAGAAGCGATATCTCAACAACCATCGATTTGTGTGGGACCACAGAGCAAGTGGAATACAGGTGGAAGAGATCAGAGATCTCGTGAGTTCAGGGCTCGCAAGTGGAAAACCCAAATATTGGGAAGTTCGAATCGCGAGGGTGCGAGGTTGTGAAAGTGCAACAGGAGGATATCGGCATCTCGGCACATTGGGACTCAGAATTTGGAGAACCGAGTGCTGGGAGTCACGAGTGGCAAAGTCGCGATAGAATGAAAGCCCCGAAAAAGCGAGAGAAGGTCAGCATTGACTGAGTCATCGAAAATCGGGGAATTGCGAGGCATGTTGTCTACAACCTTGTAAGTGTCGATTTCTCGATCGGAGAGATCCCAATAGGAGCAGCCCCAAAAGAAAGTAAGACCACGGTTGTGGACGCATGGTCACATGGACTCAGACCTAGCCAGGAGGGGCTAAGGTAGTAGAAGCGTGCATCGACAATCGGAGGATCGAGGATCCAGAGGACGCGCGCGTGTTGTCATCGCAAGTCTGAAACTCCGACGGACGATGAACAGTTTCTTGTGGGGAAATTGTTCACGGTCCATGCAGAGGCCGTGAAGGAAGGAAGAAAGGACCTGTGGATTGTATCGGGGTTTGACAGTGATTCCCAAGGGAGTCTAAAGAGACGCTTCATCTCATGAATGATTGAAAACGAACGATCCTGTGAGCAGAAGGTCGAGTGAATGAACCCTGCAAATGCACCACTATAGCATGCATTCACAATATAAAGGAACGCACACAGACATCCATATAAGACATAGAAAAATGCAGGAGAAACTACTCTGTTATATTAATAATGGAAACAATGCATGTATCTTTACAATGGTGTTCCGGAGCTCTCTCGACTCTACAACTTTCTACCAGACTAACTCAAAATGAGATGTCGAAAATCTCTTTTACCTGAGGGGCTCTTCGAGCGCTTCCCTCCAAGATTTACCTACCCTAATAAATTACAATGAACGGGTTGTCTAGTCCAAGATTGGATCTAGATCTCAGCCACTACACATATTAAATGCCTATCTTATCTATAGTCTGCGCAAAGGCATGGCTTCCATGGCTCACCAGCCTAAGAATATTTAATTACATTCATTATATTTTTAAATGAGGTTGTGCCTCCCTCTTAGCATATGAATGCATGCGCGCTGATGTGGTTGGCTGGCTGGCTGCATGGAGAGATGCTCCTGCATCACCATTTGATCATCAGACTATGGGATGTAGTACGACCTTAGGAAGATTTTTCTCACTATATAGAGTTGTGTCCTCCACCATTTGGTTACTCTTCCAAACATATGGAGATTTTGTGTTGCCTCTTACTTCGTAGACTTATGATTAACATATATGTTGCATGAGTCTTATCACTTGTCGTGCTATTATCCAAGGAAAGCTTGTCACTAATCCTGATTCAGCCCCTCTGCAATATGTCTCTTGTCCGCATACCCGTCCATCCTGAACGTCCAATCAATTCCTTGTTCGAAATCACTGAAGCCTTCAGTCCGATCATCAAGATTATCAATTCCATAACCGACGAGTCATCGAAGACCTCTGGCTAGTGCATTCGTACACTCATATTACACTCCTACCCGAGTTTTATAAGATTTTTAAGTTTTTTCTCGAGCTCTAAAGTACAGCCATCAGGCCGAATCAGCTTCTGGAAGATGGATACTCTATATGTATATCTTTATGATTTCGAGATGTAGCTCCATTGTGTATTGTTCGCAACTACTCTCTATAGTTATTTGACATGGATCTACAGTGTATTTGATTGGTAGCCATGGTTCTATTTTATCCCGAGCATGGGTATGCCCACCTCGGTGAGACATTTGTTATTTTTCAGACGGCACCTCCTGGTTCCTGATCCTTGGGCTCACTCGTTCAGCACATCAGTAAATATTGGTAATGTATTTTGGCCATCAGATGTTCTTCTGACCTCACACATTAGGGGGCATCTGTTATAACCCTAAATTGCACCACACATGCTTACCTGGCATCAGGCCAACTCATATCCCTTCATTTCCAAAACATCTGCTGAACAACTCTTTGGAAATCCTTTTGTGTCAAGGCCCACGCGCCCTAACCCATTATTGCACGCGTGTACATGCGGGCTGACTCACTACAGCCCGTGTGTACCTAACAAAGCATGAAAAAAGGAAAGTTGCCAACGGAACAAAATGTTATGGGTCAGTTAACTGAAACTCCCGGCCATGCATGGTCGAGGGTGTTAGCACTCTGTAATTTGCCCAAGGTTGTAAGGCATTCACAGAGGCAACATCAAAACCTCTTCGAGTCTTGGATCTAGCCCTCCAAGACTCAGAGAGGGATCTCTCTGTATGATATAGCTTTGTTTTAATAGGTATTAGGATAGTTATGAAGTACATGGGGTTGGGGTTTTTGAAAATATTTAGATGAGGATGTGGTTGACGAGTTTCTCAGATCACCATTGGGCTATGGGGTCTGTTTATAAGACAATGATCAAATCAAATCTAGAGGTAAATGTCTCCATAGGGAAAGATAGTAACAACTGTTGGATCGAATCAAGTTTAAGGGTGTCGATTGAAGGAAGAAATGGGGGAGAAAAAACTGAGCAAATGAGCAGTTAAGAATTCATAGACTGAGTTTTAGAAGACAACATAAAGATTATTGAAAAATTTGGACAAAGAGTATGCATGCATAAATTCTTCTCCATTAACTGTTTTTCAATAATAATAAATGAAAATGTTTGAATGATAGAAGAAAGATGACTAAAACAGACAAGGGACACACCACCAACACTGCTACACGAGAATCCTGTAAATCATTTCCTCCATCACTGATTTGTCATTCCAAAATTACAGAGAAACCTCCTGAAGTAACAAGGCCCACAGTCCAGCCAAAAAGGGCCAAAATCTTTACACAGGTCGAACCCTTTTACATTAAAATCCTCTGAATAAATAGGGTATATCATCCCAATAAGTTTCGAAAGTCGGTTTAACTACCTCGGCCAAAAAATAGCCACCACTCCCACAAAATTTGGAGCTTTCTGCCATGAAAGACGGACCGGTTTTCTGTGAAAAAGGGGTCCGAACATACGTGTTTTTATCTTGAATGATGACACCTGGGAAAAAAATGAAGGAGGTTATTGTAGATTTGAATGAGCTGGACAAAACCCTCCTTCGGTTTTTCCAAATTCGTCTCCAGATGGCCGTAACATCTCCTGCAAGATCGGGACTATAACAGAAAATTGAGAATCTGGAAAAATAGGCCTTGAAGATGTCTTCAATTATCCCTTCTCGTAACTCCGTTGCAAAAACTGAGAGAGGTTTTTGTTTTTCAGACCGTTCTGAGAAAAAAACTCTCTCATATTTTTAAAATCCATCTTCATTTGCCCAAAAATTGATCTGAAAGAGGACATGGTAAAAAAGGCAAAAATGGCAA
>JZKD02S1613048.1:708524-741475 GCA_000966675.3 Picea glauca
TCAATAATAAGAAATGAAAATGTTTGAATGATAGCAGAGAGATGACTAAAAATAGACAATGGACACACCACCAACACTGCTACACGAGAATCCTGTAAATCATTTCCTCCATTACGGATTTGTCATTCCAAAATTACAGAGAAACCTCCTAAAGTAACAAGGCCCACAGTCCAGCCAAAAAGGGCAAAACTTTTTACACAGGTCGAACCCGTTTACATTAAAATCCTTTGAATAAATAGGATAGGTCATCCCAATAAGTTTTGGAATTCGGTTTAACCGCCTCGGCCAAAAATAGCCACCACTCCCACAAAATTTGGAGTTTTCTCTCATGAAAGACGAACCGGTTTTCTACGAAAAAGGGGTCCGAACAAACGTGTTTTTCTCTTAAACGATGACACCTGGGGAAAAAATGAAGGAATTTATTGTATATGGGCATGATCTGGACAAAAAACTCCTTCGGTTTCACTAAATTCGTCCCGAGATGGTCGTAACAGCTCCTGCATGATCGGGACTATAACGGAAAATTGAGAATCTGGAAAAATAGGCCTCGAAGATGTCTTTGATTCTCCCTGCTTGTAACGTCGTTGCAAAAATTGAGAGAGATTTTTTTTCGTCATCCCGTGCTGAGAAAAAACCTCTCTCGTATTTTTAAAATCCATCTTCCTTTGCCCAAAAATTGATCTGAAAGAGGACGTGGTAAAACAGGAAAAAATGGCAAGACAAAGGCAAAAGTGGTTTTTTCATGAAACGCAAAATTCCGGACCCCCTCCTCTCGTTAAATTTCGGATGGTGAGGGGGGGTCTGGAATTTTTATGGGTCGTGGATTTATTTTGATGAAATGCATGATGAAATGGAAGAGCATGGAGTTTAATGGGGATTCTGGACCCCCCCCCTCTCGTTAAAGTCCGGAAGGTGAGGGGGGGTCCGGAAAGTTTATGGACCGTGGATTAAATGGTATGGGATAGTGGATGGGGGCGCTGGTGTTAAATGTGAGCGGGAGTCTATGTAAGTGGAGTGTGACGTAGGGGTGAGGTATGAGGGGGGTGAGTGGAGGTAAAGGTGAGTGGAGGGGGATGTGAGGGATGGTAGGTGTAAGGTATGAGGGGTGGGGAGGAGACTTAGGATAGGATGCTTTTTAGTTTTTTAATAAAAAAAAAATTGTTTTTTAAATATTATATGTTATGTTGTATTGTTCTCTTTTTTGTGTTTTGTTTTGTATTTTGTTTGTTTTATATTTTATTATTATATTTTATTTTTTTGTTTTTTTATGTTGTGATTTAATATGTTTTGTATTTTTTGTTTTGTATTTTTGTTTTATTACCAATTTGTTTATTATATATTTTAATGTTTTAATATATATATGTTTTAAAATGTTTTTGTATTTTCTTTTTATTTAATATTTAAATATAAATAATCTAAATACTAACTAGTTGCTAACCTAGATTTTTTAACTTAATTAATAATTAATTAATAATTAATTAATTAATAATTAATCAATTATTAAATAGTTATTTATTTATTAGTTTAACCTATCCTAACTATACTAACCTTACTTATTTAATCTAACTAACTTTATTGCTAGCATTATTAACTTAATGTTTTTATCCTAAGTCTGTTTATGCATGGATGGGTGAGATTGGCGAAGGGGTGTCAATGGGGCCACAGGACAAGGGAGTGAGGGAGCAGCATGTATGAAGGATGCAGTAGGGTGATGGGGGATTGAGCGACAAGAATGGAGGGAGGAAACGGAATCAACCGAGCCATACTTCGTAATAATGGGAGAAACGCCAAATCAACAGTTGAATAATCGAGTCGCCTATAATTATAGGACCCCAACAAAGGGTTTGTCCAAAACCCTAGCTCCTTCTAGCCTATAAAAGAAGGGGTAGGGGTACCATTTGGAGGAGGAAAAAATATAGCGAATAAAATCTTCCCATTTACGTAATCCATTGTCCCAACCCTTTAGCCTTTCCTCATGCCAAAGGAGATTTAATGCAAAGCAGTTGGAGGACAGAAGAAGAGGAGCCCAGGATCAAGTTCAAGGAGCAATGGCCGGTCTCAGCATTGATCGTAAGTTGATTCATTTTCATTGATAAAAATAATACTTTTCCCGTCCCAATGCATGAGTTATCTATGGTTTGGTTAATTTATTCTTAATTTCTAACCCTTGAGTAGAGAAGTAGCATGCATGCATAGTTTTTATTTGTCTTGATTGCAGGTCATCTGTGGAAGGAGCAGCGCAAGCAAGTGGTCAAAGCGCAACGGAGGATCTACATCGAACGTCGGTAACAAGGTTAGTAGTCCTTTTCCATGCATGTATTTTGAAAGAGGGGTTTAAGTTTTGGGTTGTAGGTTAAAAAGTAATTTCTTTACGGTCAAAATCTGCATGCAAGTCTGACCCTAGTTTGCTAGTCCGTAGGGTATTTTTCCCAACAACAATCTTCTTCCCTCTCTTGTACAAAGCACCAATTCATCTATAATCATGGTTCTTCTTTTTAATGATATCATGCATCAAAAGGTTCAATGTGTGAACTAAACACTCTAACCAAAATATAGTGGGGTACTTATCCTCAATGATTTTTCCTACCTTACAATTAGCAACATTATCAATGATGACTTGAATGACATTGTAGAAAACAATATATTGAATGGTTTTAATCAAGGCATCTACAATATTAATACATGTCTTGTAGTGTTTTGAGTAGTCATGGGTTGAAAGGAAGACCGCACCACTAGAAGACACACCAAGAATACTTATCAATGGTCTTCCTTTAACATTTGTCGAACCATAAGACACAATTGATACCCCATGTTAGTTCCAATCATTTATAAATTTTCCTATACCACCTTAGATTTTGGTTATTTCCCTATCAAGTCCCAAGGTTCTAGATTTGTCATAATCGGGGCTCATGTATCCTTTAGGGGCACCATTGATGCTTGTACCATTTCATGCCAATATGGTGAGTGAAGGACATTGAATGGTATACCACATGCATAGAGAAACCTGAAAAATTTTGCGTCCACGTCATCTCTAAAACCTTGGTCAAGGAAACATGATAGTGTTTTACGCTCTGGAGACGAAGGAAAGAATGCACTAGCATGGGGGGATTTAGATCGACCAGTGAACATTCTTTGTGCGCTCTCAGTTTCAACCCTTGGTATTTTGGATTTGTTTTGTGTTGCCTCCTCTTCCCTTTGGTATTTGAGTCTATCTTCGAGTGGTACGCTCACACAAGTTTTGATTCCTATACTCTTACCTTCATCCCAGTACATAGTCCCACATAGATGTTTTATCACATGGGTACAGGAACCCCTGTAATATTTATGGAAATGGAGGCATGTAAATTTTGTGGTTAAACCCCCTTTCACTCCCCAGAGCCTTGTGACATACTTCCATAGAGGTGTTAAATTCTCTTTTTATTTTTGGGGTTCCTCGCTATCATTTTCATTGTCTTCATCCCCTTCCATTCCTTCCTCCTCTCATTGGTATGTGTTTCCCACTTCTATTCCTTCGTCACTATCATGGGTATTTTGACATCCTCCAATTCCCACCACCACCATCATAATAAAAAATGGAACCAAAATGAAATACCACATTGACATCATCATCATCATTGATGAACCTTGATAATAACGTGTTACCACCAATAGAATGATGAAGGATAAATGGGAAAGAGTAGGAGAAGAAAGCATTCAAATATTCAACATAGCATAATATACTAGTTTACAACACATGGATTATAAAAAAAAAAAAAACAAGAATAGGATTAAGAGCCTACCTCTTTAACTCTCCAATGGTGGTTGAATATGACTATGGCATCCTTCAATCTCCCTTCCAAGCTCTCACAAATTGCAGCCTTTAATATCCCTTCCAATCTCTCTAATATCTCTTCCAAGCTCTCCAATCTTCCTATTGCATCCTTCAATATTCCTTCCAAGCTCTCCAGTCTCCCTTCAATGTCCTTTAATCTCCATTCAATCCCCTCAAGAACTAGCAAGAATCCCACTCAAAATCCTCCTAGAAAATATGAGTGAAATGAGAAATAGAATGAGAGAAAAATGGAGTGAGTGAGTGTTTTAATCCCTTAGAAACCCTAGAAATACCTTTTTCTCTCTTATGGAACCTTGTCTTGGTTCCCACACACTCCCAAAAATTAAAAAAAATATTCCTTTCATGCCTCACATGCATGGAATGAAGGGGAGAACTTGGAGAGCATTTTTATTATGCTAGGGAGTTGCACAAGAGTGATCTGGGATCGATATGAGAGCACTCAAGAAGAGTCACTCCCTGAGCACTCCTGGTTTGGGCAGGGAGCATTTTTTTCCCTCG
Organism: Picea glauca; assembly: GCA_000966675.3. Lineage (NCBI taxonomy): Eukaryota > Viridiplantae > Streptophyta > Pinopsida > Pinales > Pinaceae > Picea > Picea glauca. The sequence goes on from JZKD02S1613048.1 coordinate 712,855, forward strand.
GGAGTGTGCTCCCTAAAATCGCTCCAAGATGGGAGTGTTCAAGAAGCACATGTGGTAGCGCACTTCATGAACGCTCCCTTTGGGAGTGCGATTCAGGAGGAGGAGTGGGGGGGGGGCTCCCCATAGCATAGAATTAAACTCTCATTAATTATAAAAAGGCATTCATTTTAATAATCACTTTATTAAGGTGAATTTCCTAAGTCTTGAGTGGTATTAAGGACGACTTTCACATGTTAGACACAAAACCAATATGGAAGTATATGTCTTATGCTACAAACATCAATATGGTTGGAAATTGATACATAGTGGGGACATGACTATACAAATGTTGGTTGTAGGGATTTCATCCAATTGATTATGTGCAAGTTGAATGATAATGGAGACCATGCACAATTGTTGGAACACATAAATGTTTCCACTTTCATGCCATGTTTCCCAATTCAGAAAGAGTGTTAGACTAGTAGGTTGTAAAGAATAGAGAAGAAAGGAGATTCTTGTATAGGGCATAGGACAAAGGCCTAGTATCCTTTCTAAAGGTAGAACACTATGTACAATACTAAGACAAAAAAACAAAATTTTTAATTCCGTTGAGGATCCATGTTGGTGAAGCAAGTGGGATATAATTCCATCATTTATTATCGATTAATTAATTATGATAGCTCACCTTTGTCTGAATTATTATCCTTACTGAGGATAATAAAATTTTAAAATTTTAGAGTGATCGATTAGTGCAGACAAAGGTGAGCTATCATAATTAATTAAGCATCTTTTGTTTTAAAAAGTTGTGATACTACATGTTACATTATGAATCTCAATAAAGGTGTGTCTATTGAAGGTTTACATACTAATGTTAGTTAAGAATGTGAGACATATGGACAGGGCCGAATGTGTTAAGCATTGCATGCTTGTTGTATCTCTTGCGCATTGCTTAGATAATAAATTTAAATTTTATGATTTAATTAGTTATTTTTAGTATTAAATTGTTAGTCTCAATACAGATCCATAATCTTGTATAGTATTCATGATCCTTACATTGCACTATATTAACTATTCATATTACGTAAAATATGTGTTAAGCTTTGATATGAAAGAGTGATTACAGTTATTGTTATGATGAGACTCTATTCCAACTTGGGTACTAGTACTGAAAGTGTAAACCTTAGTATAAGTGATGTACAATGATTACAGTCTTACTTATGATTATACTATATGTTTTCATCTAATCTGATCTATGAGCTTATGCTTAATCTTTGTGATAAGACTGCATATAATCCATATTGAACATGGTATTACTAGGATATAAAGCTAATAATGTAAGCTACTAATATATCGTAACAATTAGTATGTATGTATTCACATATTCAATGATCATAGTAATTCATGAGATATGTATGACAAGGTAACATCCATTGTTCACACATAGATATGGAACCTGTGTAAGCTGAGTAACTACCATGGATAAGCTCTGAACACAACCTATATGAAATAAATAGGGAAGATAATGGTACAAGCTAATTAACCTAATTAATATAAGTTATTACTATTAACTAGGTATTGATATTGAGTGAATGATTACCATTAGTTCTATCCCATTCATATGAGTTGAACGTATAAGTAATAGTGGTACTACACTATCTATCAGTAATGAAAGGTTAGCTAGTACTAACTTAGTGATTCCATCTTCCTTAACCCATTCCATATAAGAGTAATCATACTAATCTACTTACTATGTGATTACTATTATACCTCATACTCCAATACCAACTTATGGAAAATAGTATTGTAATCATTATACTATATGTGATTAATAGTACGTAATATCTATAATTATGCTAGCTTACTATTATACCTCATACTCCAATACCAACTTATGGAAAATAGTATTGTAATCATTATACTATATGTGATTAATAGTACGTAATATCTATAATTATGCTAGCTTCACTAAATAGTGATTAGGTATCATAAGTAGATCCATAATATCTAAGTATACCCTATTTGCTTTGAACATCATGGGTTTGATTCATAAGATGTGTTATGGATATAGAGTATATTACAAGGAGTGCATTGCTTGTACTATAATTATCTTGGATTACATTGAGCTTGTGTAAAAATGGTGTACATATTAGGTAAAGAGTTATGTGTTATAAATAGGTCCATAAGGTTACAATTAACCTTTTTTATACAGATTTAATGTATGTGTTCTAGTTTATTATGACAACACTTATTTGATAATCAGCTTCATAGTGATTACAACTTACATATCACAGATTTTAGATTTTAGATTAAATATTTTAGATTTTAAATTTTAGTATTAAATTGTTAGTTAGATTTTAGATTTTAGATTTTATAGTCTTAGAGTGTTGACAGGGCCGTATTCGGCCATGTCCATGTACAGGGACATGCCCGAATTTGGGCTTGTCCCTGTACATGGGCAGGGAAATTCGAGCTTGTCCCTATACATGGACAGGGTCAAGTATGTTAAGCATTGCATGCTTGTTGTATCTATCTACGCAATGCTTAGATAATAAATTTAAATTTTATGATTTAAATAGTTAGTCTTAGTATTAAATTGTTAGTTAGATTTTATACTTTATAGTGTTAGACTGTTGACAGGGTCGTATTCGTCCATGTCCATCTACATGGACAGGCCCGAATTTGGGCATGTCCCTGTACATGGACAGAGTCGAATACGGCCCTGTACATGGATTGGGCCAAATATGGTCATGTCCATGTACAGGGACTAACCCAAATTCAGCCATGTCCATGTACAGGGATGGGCTCGAATTTGAGTTTGTCCCTATACATGGATTGGGCCATATTTGGCCCTGTCCATGTATAGGGATAGGCTAGAATTCGGGCCTGTCCATGTACAGAGACCAGCCTGAATTCGAGCTTGTCCCTATACATGGATAGGTTCGAATATGGCCCTATCCATGTACAGAGACATGTCTGAATTCGGGCATGTCCCTTTACATGGACAGGCCCGAATGATACCCTACATTACCAGAATTATACCTCGAAAGAGTAAATACTGTTATGTCACAGTCAGAGTGTAATCAATTTATATTTTAATCAGTTAAATCTCAAATAGAGTTTTGGTTTTGTCATTAATTTTATATATGTTTATGCACCAACAGAGTATACTGTTATTTTTTATAAAATTCAATTTATATTTTAATCAGTTTAATCTAAAATAGAGTTTTGGTTTTGGCATTAATTATGTGTGTGTGTGTGTGTGTTTACACAAGCGCAAAGTTTATTGTTGTTTTTTATAAAATTCAGTTTATATGAATGCAATCATGGCCCATATATTTTCAGGAGGCGACATCCATGTACTGTAAACAATAATATTGTTCCATTTTGATATGTTACTTTATCTTCAAAATAAATTTATTTGAATAAAAAATGTATAAATTTCATCCTGCCCTATATATTTCGGAGGCTACATCCATGTACAAACCAAACTTAAGTTTCCACAATATGAATAGTATAGGATGGAAACAATTCCTCCAATAATTAATAATTTATGAACACAATAGGATGCAGAAACAATAGAATAAAAACATAGACACAACAACACCTAGACCATATCATACACAGACAAGTAGAGGTATCATATGCTTATCAGATGGGATGACAGGGTCGAATTCGGGAATGTTCATATACATGGACAGGGTCGAATATGGTACTATCCATGTATAGGGACATGCTCGAATTTGGGCTTGTCCCTGTACATGGACATGGTCGAATATGGCCATGTCCATGTACAGAGATGGGCTCGAATTTGGGCATGTCCATGTACATGGACAGGGCCATATTTCGGCTGATGTTGGTGTTGAGGGCGGGAAGACGTTGGTGTTGTGGGCATTTAGTTTAGAATAATTGTAAATTTTATGATTTAAATAGTTAGTGTTAGTATTAAATTGTTTGTGTTATTCATGCAAATGAAAAACAAATACAAACAAGTAGCCAGCAATCCAACCAACAACAAAAGAAACACCTGGACCATATCAAACACAGACAAGTAGAGGTATCATTTTTTTATCGGATGGGATGACAGGGCCGAATATGGCCTTGTCGATGTACAAGGACAGGCCATAATTCAGGTTGTCCCTGTACATGGATAGGGCCGTGTTCGGCCCTACAGGCGGGTGGTCCAGGTAATTTTTAGTTTAAAATTGTTATATTTTTAGTTTTACTAGTTTAGAAGGTTGACGGGGTTGTACTCGGCCTTGTCCATATACAGGGACAGGCCCGAATTTCTCTAAGATGCATGATATTCACATGAATAAAATTGAGAAAGACTCTCAAAGGCCCTAATGAAATTCAAAATAAGATTTAGAGGGTGCAGTTCCCAACAGTTGCTCAAAAGATACAAAATAGTTATAGCTTAGTATGTGTTTAGGAAGTTTCTCTCCCTCCCCTGTAACACTAGTTTATGGATCCTTCATATAAATATAGTTGCATGCAATTAATGCCTACTAAGTCAACTTAGGGATTATGGTTTACCAAATTGTGTTTTTTCTATGAAATGAATAGTTTTCATAGCACCACATAAGAATGAGTACAAAAATAGAGAGAATTTAAAACAATAAGGACAATCGTATTGCTAATAAAATGGCATCTATATCACTCATTAAATGACAGGCATAACCATACTAAACATTTAGATTAAAGAACAACATATTTATAAACTAAACAACATCCATACTAGACTTTAATAGAAGTTGTATAACACATTAATAACAACTATAGTATACATTAATAGCATCTGTACTTTGCCTATATAGAAAGTTGTAATATTCACTAAAAATGATAGTTTAATTATTGCAGAAAACTAACCTTCATCAATGCTATCATTTGCCCTGCATTTTTTTCTAGCTAAACTTTGAAAACTAAGCATTTAGACTATTATAAAATTTAAATAGATCTTATGGGTGCAATTATTCCCATCATATGCACACTTTTCTCTATAATTACAGTACCTAAATGCAGTAAAGTCCTATGATAAAAGCAACCAATTTTCACTAATAAATGCATCAAATGCCCTATTATAAATGCAGCAGAGTTTCCATTACAAATCTACCACCTCTCTCTCTCTCATTAGTTGAGGTTCCTCTCTCATAGATGCAGAAGTTTCAGTCCTAAATATTGTCATTTCATATTTCACAAATATGCACAAGTAGATTCACCTAATAATTGTAGGCAAACCAACCCCAGTCATGGTTGGAAATATGGATCCCCTCTGTTCAGACTATTCTTTTCCAGTCTCAGGGTGTCCCCTAGAGGGTGTATGCTGCCAACAAAATGGCCATGTCCATGTATAGGGATGGGCCTGAATTTGGGCCTCTCCCTGTACATGGATAGGGTCGTATTCGACCATGTCAACCTCTTCCTAAGGTTGAGTTCAAATATGGCCCTTTCCATGTACAAACAGTCCCTGTTCAATTGAATACTTATACATTCAGTTTGGAAATATGAAGGTTAGTTATGAATTATAATGGACTCTTTGATGCAAAAAAATTATATTTTAGATTATATTTGTGCATTTAAATTTGAATTATGTACTTTACTTTTGCTTAAAATTCATTATTTCTTTGCAAATCTGAATGCAACTTACTTCACGCATCACATAAATTCAAATATGAAAACTTTGATTAGTGTGGTTTGTTGGTTTTTTGGTTTATTTTGTTTTTGGTTAAGTACCAAGTTGAGATAATATGTGATTTTTTTCTTTCCCGCGATGGTCCATGAGACCTAGGAGTAATTAAGAAGAGCATGATCACATTATTGATCTTCCTTTTATGTTGGGATGATAAAATATTATAAGTAAATATCACGAGAATCATGTGGACATTTTTCCATAAAAGAAGAACTTAATTGTTGACTTTGTCTTGAAATCACCCTTGATTGACTTATGCCCCCTTTAATTGTTGTGTGGGTTTCTGGCTTTGTGATTTACCTAAAGAAAGTTAACCGCCTTGACTTTGGAAGAATTTAATTGTTGACTTTGTGTTGAAACCACCCTTCCTTGAGTTATGCCCCCCTTAATTGTTGTGTGGGTTTTTGGTTTTGTTCTTTTCTTTTTCCTAAAGAAATTTCAATGCCTTGACTTTGGATCCCTTCTCGTGACTTGTTTTTTTTCTTGTTGATTTTTATGATTTAACAATAAATATTTTATGTTATAAACTATTATTTATTTAAATTATTTAATTATGTGGCTACGACCCCTCTAGGATAGTTCCTCTTGGTCTTTTCCATCTTGTCGGAGATCTCTTCTTGGTTATTGTTTGGGGATTTTTGTTCTACTTGCTGGCGTGGCCCTCCTCATTTTTTTGTTGGTGTCGCCCTCTTTATCTCCTTGCTAATGCCACCTTGTGTATGTTGTCATTCTCTTCTATTATCGGTGCCACATATGTATGTTGTTGGTTAGTCTATTGATATTTTACCCTAAAAGTTCTTCTTGGCAATTTTTTCCATGTGTCATGATGATATCTGCCCCGAGGGTTTGATCAATGATCCCTTGAATCTTTTTCTGAGCATATATATAAGAGGATAGAAACAACATATCATGTAATATTGTTTATTGTTTTATTTTTAAGGAAATGTTTTTCCAGTGATTGTTTTTGTCAATGATTGTAAAAAATAAAGTTGTTCTAGTTTTTTCAATATGTGTCTGCGATGCTTTGAAATTGTTATAAATGCTTAAATGCTTGTGTTATAAATTTAGTATTTCCATTTAATGTTTCTATAACTTATGAACTTTCATATTCATGAATTTTAAAAGGATAGATATTGAGGTGATATGTAGAGACAGGAGTCTCCAAACATTCCTCGCAAATGCTCTAGGCTATCCCTAGAAGTAAGAAGAGGAACCCCTTCTTCGACCGAGACTCTGAGTGACCAACGAAAATCTAGTCAAAGGCAAAGATTATCAAACGAGTCTATGAATAGATCATCTTGAGAATGTGCTCAAAAAAATGTTATGGATGCAGCCTTCCTAGATAGGTTGCACATTGATACTCCTACACCTGAGAATGTAAGGAATACATCAGGACAAGAAAATATTTTTGGTAATTTTCTTTGATTTTGTATTTTGTGTGTGTGTGTGTGTGTGTGTGTGTGTGTATCTTTTATATTTTTTTTTTAATTTTCTTATGTTATTTTTTTTTTCCTTGGAAAAAATCATAATTTCATTATATCATAACAAGATTACATACACAGATATGTACCAGTTATTACATAACTTCATACATATTCTCCAGCAAAAAATAAAATTGTCTATCTCCTATGGATGCATAAAAATACATCGTTTACATATTATGTTAAGCAATTCGGTCCCCAAAAAGAATAATATCCTTATGAAATAGTCCCATGGTAATGTAATATCTGTATATATAGAAAATAATTCTATGATCCAGTCAAAATATAGGATATCCTCGAAAAGAGGTATTTTCTAGCCTCTAGTGTCAAGTATCCTACCTTTCGTGAAAGGTTCTATGGTAGAATCCCCGAGATCCATTGGAAGTGTGTTATGTAACATGCCATAGACCGAAGTCTAACTGCATGGCTTCTTTGGAAAACATGTCTGCCAGTTGATTCCTTTCCATGTATATATGAGAAAATGAGATAGAGTCAAAAATAATTTTAATACGAATTGCATCCTCTAGTAATGGAAGCAAACGAGAGATTTGACATCTATGTGTCCCATTAGTCCAATTGATGACAACTAGTGAATCACCAAAAACTTGTAAAGATCTGCATCCTTTCTCTATGGTGAAAAGTAAAAGAATTTTTAAGGCCATGAGTTCAGAGTAGTTGTTTGTGTCATTCCCCAACCCTGCTTTAAGGGTAAAGTAATGTGTTTTTGTGAAATAAAGGCATCCACCCCCACCACAATTTGTATGATCAGACGGGGAAGCACCATAAAAATATGCCCATGGGAAACTCAAGTCAGGAGACTCCTCCCTTACAGCCCTTGGTTGTACCATGATGTCCCTACCCGAACCAGAGGAGGAATTGAATATCCCAAACCATTTGACAGCAACCCTTTCTGCTGAGTAGTTTTCATCATGAAATATGTGACTATTTCAGGTGATCCAAATCCCCCAGGCCATAATGAAGGGGAGGGCCCAAAATTCATCTTGACCGCGACCACGCAGCCAGGCCTGTAGAGATATTTCAAAGGTATTTCCTTGCCATTCCCAGAGGGAGGAAAGCAGGCCCCTGGAAAAAGCCCAAACTTCCCTGACGAAAGGACAATGTAAAAAACGATGATCCACCGTTTCTAGATGTGATTTGCAAAGAGCACAATGGCCAGGCCCGAATAAAAGGTGCCTTTTTAGATTGTCCCAGGTGGGTAATTTATTTTCCAGAATCGACCAAACCAACAATTTTCCCTTCACTAGACAATATTGTTTCCATATATTCTGCCACCACCAAAGGGGGCTCCCAATGGTGTAGATCCACATATAACTTTAAATAACCAGATTGAGGAGTGTATTCGTCATCCTCGACACCATCTCAGAGTAATTTTTCATCTCTGTCAACCAAGCGTATTGAGGCTTCTTGGAGGTTCTGAGTATATCTATTCCAATGTATCAAGTCATCCTATAGAAGGCCAAGCCTATGCCCAGACATCCATCCTTGGTGCCACATATTTATAAGTGATGGATCGTCCACCTGTGCGAGATGTAGGAAGCCACCCCTCACCATTATTTGCCTAGTTCCTTCAGGCGTAATGTGTCCCATATGACTTACAGGCCACGGACCCAATCCCAGATGAACCAAACAGCCAGAGCCCACTCTCCACACCAGTTCGTTCCCCACCAGATCAAAATCCTTAATAAAAGCCTTCCAAATAAAAGAAATCCCCATTAAGGATTTGTTTGCAATATGAATCCATTCCAAAATAGATAGGGGGCCAATATATTTTTGTTGTATTACCTGAGTCCAAAGACTAGAAGAATTTATCAGTCGCTAGGAGCACTTTGCAGCAAGAGATTTAGAAAAAGAGAAAATAGTTTTTAAGCCCCAACTGCCTAGGGCCTTTGGAGTCACAATTTGATCCCATCATACCCAGGGTAAAAAAAAATTGTCCTTATTGCCCTTCCATAGATACAATAATCACAACTTTATCATCTTCTCCAGAATACCTTTGGGTATCTAGGCTAAAGACATCCAGTAAACTAGAATGGCCTCTAATACTGACTTTACCAATACTAACCATCCAACCCTGGAAATCCATCGATGACTCCAACATTTAAGCCTTTTTTTCCAGTTTTTCAATAAGCCAACTCCAATCGATCTTTTGATAGTCATTTAGTTTCATTTGAAATTCGAGGTACTTCAAACCTTCATCAAGATCAAAGAATCTAAAGGAAAGTCTCACAATAATGTAGTGTGTTTCCTCCCCAGACAAGGAAGAGAGTGTAAACCTTGACTTCTATGCATTGATTTGCATGCCAGTGGCATGTTTGAAAAGTAGAAGTCCTTCACTCAATTTTTCAATATCCTGTCTAGAGCCATCACAAAAAATTAAGATGTCATCCACGAACAGTAAATGTGAGATGTATAATCCTGGAGAAATTTTAATGCCTCTGAAATTTCCAGCAGACTTAGCCTCAAACAAGAAATGACTAAGACACTCTGCAACTAGAAGAAAAAGGAGTGGGGACACAGGACAACCATGTCGAACCCCCCTTTCCTCTTTTAAGAAAGGAGAGGTTGAACCATTGATCAAAATAGATAAGGACATTGAGGATAAACAAGCCATAATCCAATTTTTGAAAGCCACCCCAAAGCCAAGATGAATCAACAACATCTGAATATAAAGCCAATTTACCCTATCAAAAGCCTTTGAAAGGTCAATTTTGATCACTACACCTTTGAGTTTATTAATTTTCATACTGTGTAGACTTTTCGATTCCACCCCGATAGCTTCATCAATCCATTTGCCTTTCAAAAACCCAAACTGTTTGTAAGAAATATGTTGGGAAAGGATATCTTTTAATCTACGAATAATGACTTTTGAGATAATCTTGTATATACAGTTACATAAAGAGATCGGACGAAAATCATCAAAAGCAGTTGGATTATCAGATTTGTGGATTAAAGCATTGAAGGTGGTATTAAGAGGCTCATGAATGTGCCCATTTTTTCTGGACTCCTCCACTACTTTTAAAATGTCATTACCCAGTAAGTCAAAGAAACCCAGGAAAAATTCAATAGACCATCCATCAGGACTTGGACTCTTCCCTTTCTGGAAGGTATTCATGACGGATAACAATTCATGTTCGGTAACCTCTTCCATCAAGGACTCATGCTCATCATCCTCCACAAATTGAGGGAAGAGTTTGGTTGATTTCACAATTTCAGCAATTGAGGAGCCTGACTGAGCCTTGAATAGATCTTTAAAATCTGAAATCCCCAAAGATGAAATTCCTTCGAAATTATTGACCAATTGTCCATCCCCCTGGGTAAGGCTCCAAATGGTATTTGTCAATTTCCTGCCTTTGGAAAAGGAGTGGAAAAATTTTGTGTTCTCATCCCCGCAAGCTAGCCAAATAGCTCGACTTTTTAGTCACCACAATGCTTAATTTTCAGCCAAAAGAGATCTCCTTCGAAGCTCCCCTTGAATAAGTTATTCCCTAGCTTCCCTAGAGCTAAAACCTCTACCAAGATCAATTTGCCAGCCCATCAGCATCTTTTCAATATTAAGAAGCTCCTTATCCTCTTTCAACTTTTTCTCATGCACCCAAGAGATGGTAGCCTTCTTTACTTTCCTCAAGTTGTCCATAAAATTAATAGAAGCATGTGAGGTAAGTTGTGGTCCTAAGGGAGTCCACATATTACTAACTAAGGATTGGTACTCATGATCCTTTAACCATCCTTCAAAAAAATTGAAGGGACTGGGGGTTCGACGAACCCTTCCACTTATTTCCAAAACAATCGGGTTGTGATACAATTCCCCACCACAAGCAACCCATTATCGAGAAAGGGCCAAGGAGTCCACCAGGTCCTCCTTCAGCAGAAAACAATCCAATCGTTTTGCAACCCTAGCCTCTCCAACTCGTAGATTCCACCAAGTCGGTTGTAATTTAACTGGCTCCAAGTCCAACAGTCCATGAGAATCAATATAATGAGTGAAATATTCCATCAAAGGGTCCAAAGTAGTTCAGGGGCCCCAAACCTCTGCTGCTCCCAAGGAGAAATTTAAGTCCCCTCCCACAATAACCCCTGGTTCAGAAAGCCAAGGGCACAAAGCCAGAGAATCCTAGTAATGTTTTTTCTCTACATAAGAACCATATATATTAATAAGCACTAGGGAGCTTCCCAACTCCCCTAAGAAAATATTGAGGCCAATCCCTGAATCAAACCCTCGTACCTTATCACATTTGCAACTCTTGTGACGCCACCGAGTGGAAAGACCCACAAACTGAACTTTTGCATCCACCACTACAAATGTCCAGCCGGGAAAAATTGCTTCCAACGACGCAACCACTAATTCACTAAACTCCAGGGTTTCTTGTAGAAAGATAACGTCCGGGTTGTTAATAGTAACCAATATTTTTAAGGAAGATTTTTTTTTCGGGCTCGCCAAACCCCTATAGTTGAAAGAGAGAATTTTCATAAAGAAACCACCTCTTGGAGTTGATTTTCTCTAAGCGCCCATTCAATGGAGGTTTTCCTACCAGAAGCCACATCAATTTTGGCTTGGTCTTGTGTCAGTAAGATATGTGATCTCCTACCCCGACCCCGCGAAGAAGACAAAGCCCGAGGGAGAGACCCCAGGCCCAACCCAAGTGGATCCTTTTCACCACAACTTATACCTATATCCTCAGTTAAAACAACCCTGTTGCGGAGAGAATAGCATATCTTGGACCCCTCAGGAGACTGGGTGTCGGAAGACGATTGATTACCAGAAATAGAAGGAGTCCCACAGAAGGTCCAAGATGAAGTCATATAGGAAGAAGCAGTCTCCAAGGGAAAGTTTAATTCAACAGAGGAAGGAACCACTAAACTCTCATTTATAGGGGACACTGAATTAAGGGGCTCCCCAAACACACAAATTTCCTTTATCACTTGATTCGAGGGAGTAATAGGTGTGTTAATCAAAGGAGGAAAAAGAACCCCCGTAGGAGAGAGGGAACAAAAATTTGGCTCAAGACAGGGTTATGGAAAGGGTGATGGAATACCCATCGAAGATAAAACATCCAGCCCTACAAAGCCCGACTGAAGCAACAAATCAGAAGTAGACGAAGCAACCAGAGGAAAAGAAAATTGTTTCTTACCCAGCACCAGTAGAGACCTTGGGCATGCCAACAAAGAATACTTATGAACTTTTGCATGATCCAAGTCCCAGTCAACCGAAGAAAGACCTGCAAAAGAAAAAGGGAGTCACCTATTTTTCCTTCCAAAGTCCAAATTCTGAGAAGCCACCACTTGTGCACCCCCAGAGACCCCAGGCCACAAGCCCGCACAACCCAACCCAGATCCATCACCAACGTCCAAGGAGCTTCTCATATTACCCTTGAAAGGTATTTTGTAATCCGCTACTCCATGCCCATAAGTGTGACATCTATGGCATATGAAGGGAATGCCTTCATAATCCAAAGGATGTAAAAAATGACCAAAAGTCGTCTCTATAGTCATTTCCTTTAAAAGTCTCGGTCGAAGGTCCAGCCTCACTGAGATCCTAGCCACATACATTAGCCTAGTTTCTTCAAAGGAGAAATACACCTCCAAAAGTTCTCCCAACTTGTTACCAATGGTCGAGAAACGAACAGAGTTCCAGTATTGCATAGGAAGGCCTGGTAACCAAACCCAAACAGGAACCACATCCACTCTCTCCTGCTTAGCGTCAAATATTGGAGTCCAACGCTTAAGAATGATGGGGTTTCCTTCCATGGTCCAATTTTTAGAGAGAACCCAAGCGACATCAGAAGAGGCCGTGAAAAAAAAAAAGAGAACCAGCCCTTAGCTAGCAACCGGATACTTGGGGAGGTTGAAATATTAGAGCCCCAGGATTTATCCACCCAAGAGCGCAAGAAATCAGTACCAAACCATTTTCCACGTGCCCGACCTAGCACGGCAAGTTTCAAAAACTCAACCACCCGATCCATGTCGATGTCTTCACCAAATACCAAGTTGTCCGAATCGGTGAGATCCCGAGCACACTGGGGGCCTCGATGTGTTAAACGCTTAGTAACCCCGACTTCCTTCAATCGTTCACAGCCTCCCCCCTAAGAAAAACCTTTGGAGTCCAAATGCGGAGGAAAACCAGGAAGACCAGGAGCCCTGCCTGGAGAAGGAACCCCCCCAAATAATTCACCAACAGTCACAGCAGGTTCCGAAAAATATCCCAAGTCATTAATAAGCTCTGACGGAGAGAATTGAGCACAAGAATCATCCACCACTAAGTTTTTTTTTTGGGTGTCCCAACAACCACCATTAAAGAGATCCCTAGGATTGGAACCGATGCAATCAAAGACACCCTTTGTCATACTAGGGAGAGGATCCAACCCAGAATCGAATCCCAACAAAGCAACCACCGAAGGTCCAAATGTTAGTCCACCTAAAAAAGACAAAGTCGTCAAGGTGTGAGTCCCCAAATCAATGCCAGATGTCGGGGGAATTTTCAATACCTCCAGGTTCATCTCCTCGATCCCTAATGGAATAACGACAGGGGGGTCTGGGACCCCTACCTCTGGACCACCCTCCACATCTCCCAAAACCAGCACAAAACCCGCAACCCAACCTGTTGCCATATCGATCCAGCGAAAAACCGTGAAAAGGAAAGGAGACGTTGTGAAAACCCTGACCACGAAGAAGCTTCCAGAACAGCCCAGGATATTAAATCCAACCTCATAACACTCGACCCAGCTGCAGAATCGCTCCTACCCAACACCAGAGAGTTCCTAACCATCATCATCAAACCCTGTCGTCATCCTCCAAACCCCACCAATGCCATCGCCTGTCAGTTGCTCCATTATTCCTCAAAACCCTTGAAATTATATTTATTAATTGATGAGTTCTTATGTTAAATTATATCAAGTTAAATGTTGTAATTACTTTCAAATGTGTGTGTAGACAATGAGTTTAATGTGAGGGAAGACAATGAAAGAGAGAGTGGGTGTCATGAAGATTCTAATGTTGGTGAAGAGGGTGAAGGTGGATTTAGGAGGCGTTATCAAGAAATAGAAGATTACATGCCTACATTCACCTATCCTTCAAATGGTTGTGATGAGCTTCCCTGGGAAGGGATTACTGAAGAAATGACCCTTGAGTGATACTCAGGTGTTAAAAGCATGTTGAAAAACAATTTGAGGAGCTTGAATCTCCCTCGAGAGAGTAAACAAATCTTGGAGATTGTTTTGCATTCATTGCAAAACTTTATGGATGCATATCAAAAGATGGGGCCAACCACTGACAATTTTATCGATTTGATGAGGAAACGAAAGTCTGAGGTGATGGGCCCTGATGAATGGGATGTAGTGAAAAATAAAGTTTCAAAATAAAACACAATTTCTATGTTCAATTTCAAATATGGGCCAAAGAGGAGGTGAACTTGGACATAACGTTTTACCAAAATCAAGAAAAGTGTCATAATATAACTCAAATTCCACATGATAATGACAACAACAAGTGTCACGAACAATGATAGGTCTAACAAACCATGTTTTTTTTTGCACAAATGTATTGATGGAAATTTTAACTTCTTTGTGCTCTTCTTTGAACTTATTGAACAATTCTATTTGTGTCATTGAAAATATATGTTTTGGATGTTATTCATATTGTTTTCGTGTTATTATTCATCGCAACACATCCCTTGTATGTGCTGAAACATAAGATTTTGTCAACCAACAATTACAGTTCAATTCTTTAACATTTTTTGCAAGTCTATCTTTGTAGGGTTGTCTAGAAATCACTGTCCAACGAGGAAGTTCATCATTTGCATCTATTTGCAATTGAAATTTTCTATGTTTGTACAATTTTTTTCTTGACGTTCTCATCATTGTTTCCATGTGTTGTGTCAAACGATCTTTTATATTGCTAGATGAAACAACTATTGTTTGTATCACTCTACGTGCAACACTGACATCTTTTTTTCGAGATTTTCCAAAAGCTTTTAATACACTAGTTATATTGTCAAAGACATTCTGTTTCACCTTTGTATCTTTTGTCGACTTTTGAATACCCAATAATGATGTAGCTTCTTTTAACTTTCTTGACTTTATTAGACAGAGTAAAAGTTGAGCTTGTAATGTTATTGATTCATCTTTGAAAAAAGTATTATACATATTCTTAGTTCGATATCTTATATAATTCTTAACTTCTTTCTTCCCAAATTTGTTAGTATCAACATTTTATAATATTTCATCATCAATGTAGATAGATTCTCCTACATATTTCAATTTAAAGTTTATATTAAAAAACAAAACTTGAACATAAATTCACTAAACTATATACAAGTGTTCATCTTGTATTATCTAAATTTATGTACATACCTATAGGTGATTCATCTTTTGCTTCAATTTCGGTTTCAACATATTCATCGACGTTATGAGACAAATCTATTTATGTTTTTTAAAAACATCAAATCGTAATTACAATCAATTATATTAAACACTATTTTAAATTTGAATTCTATACTTTTAATATAGACAATATGTACATGCATACCTGGTTGGACTTCTTCTTGTTGAAAATATATATTTACATTATCATTGTTTCTTTCTTCAATATTTGAACATTCTCGTTTATTTATCCAATAATGCTCTTTCATTTTATCGTTATGGTGAGTTTCATCTCGAGTGCAATCAAATTTTCTCTTGCGCAAACTTTTGTTTCCCATGAGTATAGTTATCTATAAAAGTTTTTAACAAAATCAACATTTCAAAATAGTCTCAGAAAAATTTCATTGTCACAAAAATTATTAAAAAATAATATCAATAATTTTATGTTCAACAAAGGCTCCACCTTGAAAAAATACTCAAAATTTAGCTTTCAATATATAAATTGTTATTCCGATAGAAACTTGAACTTGAAAAAAAAATAAACTTTTTTTTTTCATTCAAAACATCAATTACCTTGTTCAACAAAAACAAAAAAGATGATTCGAAACTTTGTTTAAGTGCTCTAGAAAACCATGAAACAAGCAATGAATTGTGTTAAATGTGTTCGGCCGAAAATGTTTTTATACGATTTGGCGTAAAATGAAATAATATGATGTGTCTTTTCATTGTTTCCGACGGACGGAATTCTCTCACCCATCTTTCGGCCGAAAAAAAAGGTTTTTTCAGCCGAAAAGCTAGGAAACTGTTTAATTTTAACGGATTTTGTTAGAATTACGTTTTTCGGTCGAAAGAAATTTGTTTTGACTGAATCATTCTTTCGGTCGAAAACTAACGAATGGGATTGTTTGCAGGAACCAGAGAATTCCCTCTAGCTTACCTAAACTTTGGAGGTTGTGGACTCATGTAAATGCTCAGAATTTGGTTTCGAAAATGATACCAGCATTTAAAAAATTGAATCTACTTTAAATTCCTATAACTTGTTTTCATTTTCATTATTTTTATCTAATTTTATTTAATTTTTTAAAAAAATCAGTGCATAATATTTTCAGCTGACATTATGATTCAGTGAAATGAAATATTTGTATCTCTAAAAATACACAATGAAATTTTGGAAAAAATTATATTCATAATCCTTAAATTGTTCTTTTCAAAGGGGTATTTTTATATTTTACTTTTTAGAAAAAATTAAGATAGATACAAGGTGGGGGAAAACATGTGTTTAAAATCTGCAACATTTTCAGCTTGGTCAACTTCAAAAAATTCTAGAAATTATAATATTCATCTGTTAGATTCAAAATTATAGTCATAATAAAATAGAGTCTCTGAGAATTGTTGCAGTATATTTTATTTGTTAAAAACAAAAGTTTAATAATATATACATTGTTGGGGGGGGATAACTCATTATCATTCCTTCCATGTTTAAGGAACATATTGTTAAACAATTGTCAAATTGACATCTCAAATCTCAATAAAAAAAAAATGAAAAATAGTCAGTGGAAAGCTAACAAAATTCTTCACAAGTTTTGTTTTTACTGTAAAGTGAAATTCTAAATAAAAAAATACTTTTGTATACTGGAAGTTGAAGAACTTGTGAAAATATAGTTTTTTTTTTCTCACAAAACAAGCAAAATAGACACCCATATTCATGATTTCACCCTAATTGTGTTTCACCACAATGAAATTTCCAAGGCATATCATTTATATGATCATTCCACTCATAAGGAAATTGAATGTAGAGATGTTATCTTTAATAAAATTATTTCTCACGTTCCTCGTGGATCTTTCCCACACCTTCTCGCAAATGATTTCCAGCGTGTTTCAATTCTCCTTCACATTATGATTGATCTGGATTTATGAGGGAATGAAATGAAACACAGAAATAGGGCAGAAACACAGAGATACAATAATACTCAATTTCTATTAAAGAATGAAATATGCAGAGACTGTAAAAAAATAAAGAGTGAAATGAACTCGCTAGAATGGTGGCAGCTTATCTCTGAGAAGAGATGTGACGGCTATGAGAATTCAAAAGAAGATAATTACAATGAGGTCGAAAGGGCCTTTTAACATAAGGCATCAATGAGAAAAACTCTAAACATCCAAAACCCTAACCCCATAATATGGAACGCCAAAAGGTTTGTGTGCCCCAATGTGGTTAGTTGATACGTCAACTTCCCGGGGGCGTTACTTTTGAATATGATCCTTGTTGGGGGCACTCGGTAGCCCATCGAAAAGGTATAGTCGAAGAGTACACATTTTGAATGGCCAAATACGTGCCTTTGACTATCAACTAGGAGTTTTTATGCCAAAAAACATCGTTTAGGGCCTCAAAATGGCCCCAGAAGTTCAGGACCCAAAAAGACCATAGAAAATTGCCACAATGGAAAACTATGTTGTGAGCCAGTGGAATAGATGGGTGGCCATCAATGTCCACCTAGATCAATGATATTTTTCCTCCTCTTAACCCTATGAATTTGTTCTCAAGCATTGTCCTTACAGTAATAAGTAAATAAAGCATAATGACAAAAACCTTATTCATGACCCTTCCAGTTTCAATTCCACAAATGTATTTTCTCCTATATTGAGTATGTAATTCAACACTCATTGAGTAGTTGAGAAATTCAATGATGATGATGAACACTTCTTGATTGATATTATTGATCCAACCCATCTTCCTCCATGTAGGTCAAGGCATATGCCTAAGTGGGCCATATTTGCACTTGTATATGTGTTAACCCCTATATTTTCACCCTTGAAAATCTCGAGGGTTAAGAGTCAGCATGTACTAGTTTGGCTTGCATTATGAGATTCTCCAAAAGTTTAGTACTTGTGGTTAGCAAAGTTGGTTCCCATTAGAGACATGTATATGATCAATACATGGTTGTTTGGTTCATATTTAGAGTTAGCTTGGTTTCACATGCATTTGAGAGAGATGTCTACATACAGCAAGTGTTGCTACCTTTTAGGAGCCACGGTTTGAGTGTGTCTCTTGACATTTTGGAGCAGTTATGAGCATACAAAGATGATCCTTGCATGATTCTAGGCCCATTAACACTTTTATGGACAACATGTAGGAGATTTCTATTTTTAGCAGTTTGAGCTCCAAAGCTCAGATCTAGATTATGAGCGCATATTATTGATCCTTGAGACATTATGAGTCTTTTGGACCTCTTCCGGGATGATTTGGCACAATTTTCTATTTTTAGCAGGTTGAACACTATGGCTCGCATGTCAATTATGATTTTGGATTTGGATTCCTTGCGGAAAATCGAATCCAATGAGTATAAAGTCATGGACATGCGGCCAACTTTTATTTTTAGCAGTCATCGCCAACTCCAGCAGGGTCAAGTAGCGAGATCAGATTTAGACATGTGGAAGAGTTTCATTGAGATGTGGTATCTACGTGGCATCATTCGACCAAGAGTGCATAGGTTGAGGTGGCACTTCTGTGGAAAAATTTTAGCCAATTAAGCTAATTTTTCCTGCTAATTCTTCTTCACTCGCCATAAAACCACTTTCTATACAATCCCCAAACCATTTTACCCATGCATCTTAACCTTCTAACCCTATCCTATCCTAATCATAAACTCACTTCCCCTTTCCACTCTACCCTCACTCATCTTTTAATCCTAACCCATTAATTTAACCTCTTTATCCTAGCTTTATTAAATTAAAGTTCCACTTTATTTTATTATTAAATTAAAGTGACTTTATGAAACAAGTGGTGCATGGCAGTGTAGTCCCTACCTAAAAGTTAATTTACCCAGAAAAAAGTAAAAGTTAATTTGTTGAGCTAATTAAAAGTTAATTTACCTCGAAAGATTATCCCCAACTTATATTTGCAAAACAAGACTATCATGGACAAGTGCAAAATATGTTCACATGTGTTAATTTAATACCATTTAAACTAAATAGTTCAAATTCGTTTAGTGCCATAGCCAAAGACATCGCCACGACCAAATTCTATTAGTTCTTTCTTTTTATTTACTTTTCAACATTGTAGTTTCTCTTAGTTATTTTTACTAATTACATATATTTTAAAAATGAATATTTATTACAAATAATCATCCCTTTAATACAAATACAAATAAAAATAAATGGAATATTTATTATTAGCGAGAGTTATTTCTATTTTGATGTTTTTTTAGGGATAAACATAAATATATTTATTTTTCCCCTCTACTTTCGCTTTTTGCTTGTTTTGCTTAGTTGTTGTTTTTTTCCAAAAAATTTCTAGGTGCGAGGGTTGGCAGACTTGCGAGTTCATATTTATAGTCATGTTTCTCTATCACGAGTTCAACTGACGGCTTCCTCATTCCATACTTAGCCACTTTTTTTTATCGCAGGTTCCCGGGCTGGCGAGCTCAAAATTGAGCTTCTATTGTTTTGTGTCCTCCAAACAGCACCCGGAGTTCCGCGATATACAAATTGACAACCGGACTCCCGGGCTGGCGGGCTCAAGATTGCCCCACCCCAATTAAATTTAATTATCGTAATTCTTACTTTATTTTCTTAAAATTTAACTTATGAATTATTATTTATCGTAATTCTTACTTTATTTTCTTAAAATTTAACTTATGAATTACTATTTATCGTAATTCTTACTTTATTTTCTTAAAATTTAACTTATGAATTACTATCTCAAACTTCCATATAACCATTAGTTTTCATAGATATTTTAATAAAATACATTTCTCTTATATTTTCCCCACCCCCATTAACTTTAATTATCGTAATTCTTACTTTATTTTCTTAAAATTTAACTTCTGAATTATTATCTCAAGCTTCCATATAACAATTAGCTTTCATAGATATTTTAATAAAATCTAGATATTTATTTTAATTTTAAACATGTATTTTTTTAAAAATAATTTTAATTATTCAAATTAAAATAACAAAAAAATTATAATAGTTTTATTTATTAATAATTTCATTATTATAAAATTTATCTTAATTTTATAAGAATACAAAATTTAATATAATGGTGTTTTTTCTAATATTTTCATAACTAAATTTTAAAAATTTTAACTAGTTTTTTTAAGTTTATGGTAGATACACTTTTGGTTGCATTTTTATATATATCTATTATTATTATATTTTGCATGTTTGTATTAGTAATATATTAATTGAATTTAAAAGGTGTGATCTATTAAATTATAGTGATAGGTGTTTTTTATTTTGAAAATATGAGGAAGGGTGTAAAGAAAATATAATTGTCTTTGTTTAATCCTTATCATTTAATGAATTGGTTATTCAACTATTAATTAGTGAGGAGAGATATTGTTGATCGATGGTGATCCCTATCAACTATCTAACATTATCTAAAAACATTATTTCCAAATATTAAATATTAATATCGTACAATTTAATTACATAAAAATATTAAAGGATGTTAAATCCATTTTTTTAAATGTATGATTGATATAAATTTTGTTATCTTTTATGAGGTGATATCTAATAAACTTGGAATGGGATAATAACTGTGGTTTTTTATTATTATATTTGGTATCTTTTTGTTTATTATTATTCGTTTTTCACAGGTTCACATTTATAGTCATGTTTTTGTATCATGAGTTCGACTGACGGCTCCCCCATTCCATACTTAGCCACTTTTTGGATCGCAGATTCCCGGGTGGGCGGGGTCAAAATTGTGCTTCTATTGTTCCACGATATACAAATTGATGTCTATTAAACTTGGTTGTGTTTTTTGGGTGATATCTAATAAACTTTGAATGGAATAAAAAAAATTGTATTTATTATTATTATATTTTGCATGTTTGTATTAGTTATATATTATTTGAATTTAAAAGATCTGATATATTAAATTATAGTGATAGGTGTTTTTTATTTTGAAAATATGAGGGAGGATGTAAGATTGGATGGTGGGATACACCCAATAATGTTTAATCTTTATCATTTAATAAATTAGTAATTCAACTATTAATTAGTGAAGAGAGATATTGTTGACGGATAGTGATCCCTATCAACTATCTAACATTATCTAAAAACATTATTTCCAAATATTAATATTGTACAATTTAATTACATAAAATTTTAAAGGATGTTAAATCCATTTTTTCTTTAAAGTATGATCAATATTTAAACTTCGTTCTCTTTTATGAGGTGATATCTAATAAACTTGGAATGGGATAATAATTGTGTTTATTATTATCCTTTAATCTTTATTGTCTTTGTTTGTTTAATCCTTTAATAACTTGGAATGGGATAAGTATTGTCTTTGTTTAATCTTTATCCTTTAATAAATTAGTTATTCAACTATTAATTAGTGAGGAGAGATATTGTTGACAGATGGTGATCCCTATAAACTATCTAGGGTTCACATTTATAGTCATGCTTCTACAAGTCCAACTAATGGCTTCCTCATTCCATACTTAGCCACTTTTTGGATCACTCGGGCTCAAAATTGTGTTTCTATTGTTTTGTGTCCTCCAAACAGCACCCGAAGTTCCACAATATACAAATTGACAATCGAAGTCTCGGACTGGCAGATTCAAGATTGCACTTATATTATAAATTTTGAAGCCTTAAAAAGTAATTTAGTTAAAAAAAAAAAAAAAAAATGTTACTTTATATTATTAAGCATTGATATGAAATGTTCATGATACCATTAACTTTAATTATGGTAATTCTTATTTTATTTTCTTAAAATTTAACTTCTGAATTACTATCTCAAGCTTCCATATAACCATTAGCTTACATATTTTAATAAACTTTAACGAAATTTAAACTTTATGATATCAAACTTCCATATAACCATTACCTTTCATAGATATTTTAATAAAATCTAGATATTTATTTTAATTTTAAACATGTATATTTTAAAAAATAATTTTAATTATTCAAATTAAAATAATAAAAAAATTGTAATACTTTTATTTATTAATAATTTCATTATTATAAAATTTATCGTAATTTTATAAGAATATAAAATTTAATATAATTGTATTTTTTTTTTAGTATTTTCATAATTGAATTTTAAAATTTTTAACTAATTTTTTTAAGTTTATGGTAAATACACTTAGTAAAAATCAAAATTTATTTTGAATAATTTATTTTTTTTATTTAAATTTCAAATAAAATTAACAAAATTTGAAAATTAGAATATTTAATTTTAAGTTTTAAAAAAACTAATGTATTTATTGGTATTATATTTTGCATATTTGTATTAGTAATATATTAATTGAATTTAAAAGGTGTGATATATTAAATTATAGTGATGGGTGTTTTTTATTTGAGGGTATAAGATTGGATAGTGAGATACACCCAATAATTGTCTTTGTTTAATCTTTATCCTATAATAAATTAGTTATTCAACTATTAATTAGTGAGGAGAGATATTGTTGATGGATGGTGATCCTATCAACTATCTAACATTATTTTCAAATATTAAAATATTAATATTAAATATTAATATTGTACAATTTAATTACATAAAATTATTAAAGGATGTTAAATCCATTTTATTTTAAATGTATGATTGATATAATCTTAAATTAGTTATTCAACTATTAATTAGTGAGAAGAGATATTGTTGATGGATGGTGATCCTATCAACTATCTAACATTATTTTCAAATATTAAAGTATTAATATTAAATATTAATATTGTACAATTTAATTACATAAAATTATTAAAGGATGTTAAATCCATTTTATTTTAAATGTATGATTGATATAAACTTAAATTAGTTATTCAACTATTAATTAGTGAGGAGAAATAGTGTTGATAGATGGTGATCCTATCAACTATCTAACATTCTCTAAAAAAATTATTTCCAAATATTGAAGTATTAATATTAAATATTAATATTGTACAATTTAATTACATAAAAGTATTAAATGATGTTAAATCCATTTTTTTTTAATGTATGATAGATATAAACTTCGTTCTTTTTTATGAGTTGATATCTAATAAAGTTGGAATGGAATAATAATTGTGCTTATTATTATTATATTTTGTATCTTTGTGTTTATTATTATTCATTTTTCTGAAAATGTCTAGGTGCGAGGGTTGGCAGATTCATGGGTTCACATTTATAGTCATGTTTTTGTATCATGAGTTAACCAACAGCACCCAAAGTTCCGCGATATACAAATTGACAATTGGACTCCCGGGTTATCGGGCTCAAAATTACACTTATGCGATATGCAAATTGACAACTGGACTCAGCTCGCTTATATTATTACTTTATTTTTTTTTAATTTAACTTCTGAATTACTATCTCAAGTTTCCATATAACCATTAGTTTTCATAGATATTTTAATAAAATCTAGATATTTATTTTAATTTTAAACATAATGTTTTTAAAAATAATTTTAATTATTCAAATTAAAATGAATAAAAAAATTATAATACTTTCATTTATTAATAATTTCATTATTATAAAATTTATCTTAATTTTATAAGAATATAAAATTTAATATAATTGTGTTTATTTTAATTTTAAACATATTGTTTTTAAAAATAATTTTAATTATTCAAATTAAAATGAATAAAAAATTTATAATACTTTCATTTATTAATACTTTCATTATTATAAAATTTATCTTAATTTTATAAGAATATAAAATTTAATATAATTGTGTTTTTTTTAATATTTTGTGGATTTAAAAAAAAATAAGTTTATGGTAAAAATCAAAATTTAATTTGAATAATTTATTTTTTTAACTTAAATTTCAAATAAATTTAACGCAATTTGAATTTTTAAGTTTTATATATATAGAGTGTACTTTTTATTGATATTTAATAAACTTTCTCATCTATATAAACTTGTATTTTTTTGTGTGATATCTAATAAATTGGATAAAAAAATTACATTTATTATTATTATATTTTGCATGTTTGTATTAACAATATATTAATTGAATTTAAAAGGTGTGACATATTAAATTATAGTGATAGGTGTTTTTTATTTTGAAAATATGAGGGAGGATGTAAAGAAAATATAATTCTCTTCATTCTCTTTTATGAGGTGATATCTATTAAACTTTGAATGGGATAATAATTGTATTTATTATTATTATATTTTGTATCTTTATGTTTATTATTATTAGTTTTTCCGAAAATGTCTAGGTGGGCGGTTTGGCGAACTAATGAGTTCACATTTATAATCATGTTTATGTATCATGAGTCTAACTGACTGCTTCCTCATTCCATACTTAACCACTTTTTGGATCGCGGGTTCCTAGGCTGGTGGGCTCAAAATTACGCTTTTATTGTTCTGTGTCTTCCAAACAGCACCCAGAGTTCCGCGATATACAAATTGATGTCTAATAAACTTTCACATCTATATAAACTTAGTTGTATTTTTTTGGTGATATCTAATAAACTTTGATTGAGATAAAAAAAATTGCATTTATTATTATTTTATTTTGCATGTTTATATTAGTAATATATTAATTGAATTGAAAAGGTGTGATATATTAAATTATAGTGATAGGTGTTTTTCATTTTGAAAATATGAGGAAGGGTGTAAGATTGGATGGTGGGATACACCCAATAATTGTCTTCAATAATTGTCTTCGTTTAATCTTTATCCTTTAATAAATTAGTTATTCAACTATTAATTAGTGAAAAGAGATATTGTTGATGGATGGTGATCCCTATCTAACATTATCTAAAAATATTATTTCCAAATATTAAATATTAATATTGTACAATTTAATTATATAAAATTATTAAAGGATGTTAAATTCATTTTTTTTTAAATGTATGATCGATGTTCTCTTTTATGAGTTGATATCTAATAAACTTGGAATGGAATAATAACTGTGTTTATTATTATTATATTTTGTATCTTTGTGTTTATTATTATTCGTTTTTTCGAAAATGTCTAGATGCACAGGTTGGCTTCTTCAAAATTTATAATATAAGCACAATCTTGAGCTCGCCAGCCCGGGAGTCTGACTGTCAATTTGTATATCGTGAAACTCTGGATGTTGTTTGGAGGACAGGGAACAATAGAAGCGCAATTTTGAGCCCGCCAGCCCAGGGACCCACAATCCAAAAAGTGGCTAAGTATGGAATGAGGAAGTTGTCAGTCGGACTAGTGATACAGAAGCATGACTATAAATGTTGTTAAATATAATGTAACCTCAACAGTCTGACTATACACTGCCAGTTGTCCTGGCCAGCTGTACTTTCTATTTTTGTTTTGCTTGAGCCTATTTAGCTCAGTTATTTCCCATTGCATCGTACTTCTTCAGACTTACTACTTATGAACTTCTTCATGTACTCGTTTAGTATTTTTCTTCATATATTCTAATATACTATTTTTTGTTCTATTCTTTCTCTCTGCATTTCTTGCTTCTCAATTTATCATGGTATCAGAGCTGCAGTAGTAAGCCTCTTCACACAGGTTGGAGAGAAACACAATCCTCAAACAGCACAAAGCTTTCACAGAGCTTGAGAGCATTCGACACAGACTTTTCACAAGGCTTGGAGAGTTGTATGTCATACTCTCGAAAGCTCCTCGCAGGAAAATTCCACGAGGAAGAAGACCGTAATACGCTCAAAATATCAACGTAAGAAGCTCACGCGAGGTCGCAGAGCGTACTGCGCTCGAAAGTTTCAAGGAGAAGAAACACGAGAAGGAAGCAGAGAGTGCAAAAGAAGAAACTTTAAAGATTCTTGTACAATTTTCAAGAATCATCAAAGATTTACGAAGAAGAGTTGCAGGAGGCGGGAACTCTTGAAGAATTCAAAGAATTCGTTCAAATTCGCTAAAGATTCCTGCAAAGGCAGAATTGTTTAAAGATTTACGGAAATTCTCTCAAATCTGTCAAAGATTGCAGCAGAGAACAAAGAACTTGTGAAATTCTTTCAAATCTTTGAAAGATTCACAAATTTTTCTTCCGTAAGAGAAAATTCCTTCAAATGCAGCAAAGATCGCGTCTAACGCGCAAAGAACAACCGTCGCGGCAGTAAGATTCATCCTGCGAACGGATCCAGAGCGAGAAACCAGTTTAGAAGGGATGAAGAGAGCGCGGAAAAGGCGAAAGAATTTCAGCCGTCAGATCTTGCGCAAAGGACCGACAGCCATTAGATCAGTGAGAAGGTGCACGAGGTTTAGTCCTTTGGAGCACACAGGAAAAATTTGACTTACAAAGTCACGAAATCATTTGGACCGTCCATCAAGAAACACGTGGCAAGATCTCGGCATTTCGCTGACTCGCAAGGTGTAAAGGTCAGAAGACTGTCGTGAGAATTCACGAATCGCGAAATCACGAGCTATTTTGGACCATTGGATTGAGATAGATCATGAGTCGTCGATCTTATCCCATCGCAAAATCAGGGATCAGGAGTTGGACGAGTGAAGGAGACTGCTCTCCAAAACCCCGATACGCGAAATCCCGACATCGCAAATCGTGAAATCTCGAAAAGATCACGGTCGTCCATTTGTTCGGACAGGTGGCGAACATCGAAGAAACCATCGGCATATCGGCGACCGGGGTTTCAAGTTGACAGAGGATTTCTGTCATCGGGTGTCGCAAGTCGCGAAATCGTGAAACGACCAGGACCGTCCATCTTGAGGGGACACGTGGCAACAATCTAGGCCTTCAAGGAAAGTCCCGAAAGGAAAGGGCCATCGGCATATCGGGATTCGACGTTTCGCGAATCCTGAGGACAAGAAACACGAGCATTTCGAAATTGCGAAGTCTGAAATCCCGAAAGGAGGAAAGGTCCATTATGGGGGCCAGCTGACGTCATCTCGTCAAAAGGAGGGATCAGGAATCTCCACGGTGAAACCCCCGAAGCAGACTTGAGTCGTCCATCTGTTGGGACGCGTGGCAGAGAACGAGGCCTTCAAAAAAAAAGTCCCGATAGGAGAGTCCATCGGCATTACGGGATTCGAAAAATCGTGAATCCTAAAGACGAGACGTCTGGAGCATTTGAAGTCCCGAAATCGCGAGAAGAGATCAGGACCGTCCATCATAGGAGGATGCGTGGAGGAGATCAAACCATTCGAGAAATTTCCCGAAAGGAAAAGAGGTATGACTGTGGTCTTGTGAGAACTTGTCACATAGACTAGGGCATAGCCAAGAGGGGCTAAGGCGAGAAAAGCCAAATCGGTAAATCAGAGATCGGGGATTCAAGAGGACAAAGAACCGGAAAAGCCCGTAGTGCTTTAACATCAAGGCGCGTGGTCACATTCCACGGTGACTAAGGCCAAATTCAAGGCCGATAAGCTCTCTTCGACCATCGGCAAATCGGCATTTCAGCGATCGGAGGTTGGCGAGACAAGAGATCGGAGGACTCGTATAACGAA
Organism: Picea glauca; assembly: GCA_000966675.3. NCBI lineage: Eukaryota > Viridiplantae > Streptophyta > Pinopsida > Pinales > Pinaceae > Picea > Picea glauca. Next base: position 740,725 of record JZKD02S1613048.1, read on the forward strand.
GTCCCGACGTCAGAATCGCGAAGCCAAAAACTCGTGAAATATTGAATGCAGAGTTCCGAAGTCACTGCAAATTACACGTAGGAGACAAGCAAGTAAGAAATTTTTTTTTTTGTTGAATTCCTTAAAAGATGGCGTCGTCTAGCAATTTAGGACCAACTCAGGGTCCGATTCTTCTTGGAAAGAACTATGAGTTCTGGTCTCTTCGGATGAAATCTTTCTTGCAAGCACAAGAGTGTTGGGATCCAGTGGATCATGGATATGTGGAACCAGATCCAGCAGACATGTCTGCCATGACTAATCAGCAGAAAATTGCTCAAGCAACACAGAGAAACAGAGAAAATAAAGCTAAGTTTTGGATTCAAAATTCTGTGGATGACTCGATTTTTTCAAAAATCACAGGCACTAGTACTTCAAAACAGGCCTGGGACATCCTTAAATCTTCCTACCAAGGAAATGACAGGGTCAAAACAGTTAAACTGCAGACCTTGCGGACGCAATTCGAGACTCTAAGGATGACAGAGTCCGAAAATGTGGATCAGTTCATGACCAGAGTCATGGGCATCGTGAACCAGATCAGAGTGACTAGTGAAACCATCACTGACCAACGCATTGTTGAGAAAGTCCTCTGAAGTTTAACCAAGAAATTTGAAATGGTTGTAACAGCAATCCTTGAATCCAAGGATCTGTCAAGTTTTTCAACAGATGAATTAATTGGTTCTCTGGTGACACATGAGACCAGACTGCATCTCAC
>JZKD02S1613048.1:742879-759369 GCA_000966675.3 Picea glauca
TGGAAAATGGCAAAACGAATTTTGAGATATGTTGCAGGAACTCTCAATTTCAGCTTATGGTACACTAAATCTGATAGTAATCAACTTTCTGGTTACACAGACAGTGATTTTGCAGACAGCCTAGATAACAGGAAAAGCACATCTGGACATGTTTTTCAACTGGGCACGAACCTCATCTCATGGGCATCAAAGAAGCAGCCAATTGTTTCAATATCTTATGCAGAAGCAGAGTATGTCGCTGCTACCTCAGCTTCCTGTCAAGCTGTGTGACTGAGAAGAATATTGAAAGATATGTCACATACAGAAAAGGATCCAACTCCTATTTTCTGTGACAATACTTCAGCAATTGCTCTATCCAAAAATCATGTGTTTCACAAGAAAAGCAAACACATTGACACTCGTTTTCATTTCATACGCGCGCTAGTCAATAATGGTGATATTGCACTACAATTATGTGGTTCTCGAGATCAGCTTGTTGATATCTTTACAAAGCCACTGGGAAAATCGATTTTTGATTTTCAGAGACAACACTTAGGCATAATCAGTGCTGATGTTTGTAACTGTTGAGTTTAAGAGGGAGTGTTAAATATAATGTAACCTCAACAGTCTGACTGTACACTGCCAGCTGTACTTTCTATTCTTGTTTTGCTTGAGCCTATTTAGCTCAGCTATTTCCATTGCATAGTACTTCTTCAGACTTACTACTTCTGAACTTCTTCATGTACTCGTTTAGTACTTTTCTTCATATATTCTAATATACTGTTTTCTGTTCTATTCTTTCTCTCTGCATTTCTTACTTCTCAATTTATCAAATGTGAACCCGTGAATCCGCCAACCCATGCATCTAGACATCCATGTGGTGCTTGTATAATACTGGAATGAAAAATCCCTGATGAAAAGTACAAAGATACAATGGAATACACACATATGCCACACAGCAAGGAGTAAAGTCTAGAGGTTGTTCGTATTGACCTTTGAATAATAAAAAGATGATTGATGCGTCTGTGTTGTGTTGGGTTCATGATATAGATTTCTTATTTCTTTCATTTATTGTTATATTGACTGTAACGAAAATTATTGTTATATGACTAAGATGTAGTTGTTCATATCAGTGCTATCAAATAAAAAGACATAGTAGCAGTGAATTGCTGACAAATGTGTATGATATAGACAGGCAAGCTTGCCAGGTTTTGCTCAAAAGAGTGATGCTATCACTGAAATAGGCATATTAACAGTGAATTGGTTAGAAATGTGTATAATTCAGACCGCCAAAGAGCAGTTTTGTCCGACAAGTTAAGAACATGGTGGAAGAGTGTGTGCACGGTAATAACCAATGTTGAAGTTGTTGTGCTAGTTCAAAGCTGGGGCATATGGCTATGGGCTTACATGTTCTCTCATGTTCCCAAAGATTGAATGCCATGGTATATCAAAAGAAAATGACAATGTACTCCTTTTAACCGAAAAGAATTTAACAGGAATATGCAAGGAAGATTTATCGTAAAATTTAATGTTTCTAACTGAGAAGAATGCAAGGGAACAATGAATGAAAAAAATTATGGAAGCTCACGTTTTTGTCTGTAAAAGCGTTAGAATTGAATAAAAGAGACTTTAATGGTTCAGGTATACAAAATTGTGGGAAATAAATCATGGAATTCAATTGCGAGAAATATCATGAAAGCCCAATTTTATTTGCAAAGGGTTAAAATGGAAATTCAAGAGGCTTTAATGGTTATATGGCACCTGAGTGAATTCAGAGCATTAAAGCAAAATATTGGTAATCGTTAATATGGTACTAAATTTCAGCAAGAGCTAAGATTATAAAAAGCATTATAAATGCGACCAATATAAAAGATGAATTCCACAAAACACGATGTTAAAGTTAAGGTTAACCAAGTTGCATGGTGTCAAATCACATCCAAATCCATGTAGATAGGATTTGTTGGTAGAGTCTTCCAAATTAATGGAATGCAGGTTTTAATCATATTATTGTAACATCCAAAAACCAACATGCTCTATAGAATGAAAGTTTACACACAAGGTGTATTCTTTAAAATCACATACTATGTATGTACTGAACATTGTCTTCCAAATTACTATTGGGTTCATTTTTTAACGATAACAATCCCCATAATTTATGACATTCATATTTTCAACTCTAAATTAAATTAATGTCCGCTAAACCATTACATTCAGCATTCATGGTCACTATGACATTTGCAAGTGGTTGATTTAGCGCTTTCCTGCATTTGTTTACATAACTAACAGTGTGAACTTTATTTCCAGGCACATAACAGATATCAAACAAAAAGAAATGTTATGGTAAACACTTAAAATTCAAACATGCCTCCATAGACGCCAACAACAATTGAAGAAAAATTGGCATTATCATTTCATCCTTTGGGTTAAATGCATTACAGAAACAACTGCTCTACAATTTTTAAATAATATATTAACAAAGTCAAAAAGAAGTAACAAAACCGCTTTTTTCTATTACAACTTTTAAAATGTGTATGATTCACACAGATTATAATTTTGAAAAAATAAATACTAGATAAATAAATCGATAAAAACTTTTTATCCATTCCATACAAGTTTCTAAGTTTCTAATTTTTTCAATAGTTAAATTAAAACAATCATTGATTTATTTTTAAAAATCAATTACAACTTTCAAAAAGTGTACTTCACAATCAGCACCAAAGTTTAAATGAATGATAAATTCAATTACAGTTGCCAAGTTCTTTCCACTAAAGAATAAGTAGGTAAATTTAGGTAAACAAACTAACAATTAAGTTTTCTGTTAAATTAGAAAAACCCACCAATGATGGGAGTTAATCGCTTTTTTGAATTGGTGATTTCTGAAACTTATTCTAAAGAGCCCCATCCGACAAGAAATGCCACCATATGCGTTAATTAGCACTCAAACTAAGATCAATTCCAAAATAATTTTCAACCGAGAGCAACAATTTCTTTCAATGGCGGTACAAAGCAATGTGTTTTAAAAGTTGGCAGAAGTTCTTCTTTCAATGGGTGCAAGTGCAATGCATTTTGACATATTCAATGCAACCATAATATCTATAGTTGTGTCATCATATTTTTGTATTGCAAAAAAGTTAAAACATAACAAATTTAGTTGAACCACCTTATATCGTTGTATTGCAACCAATAGAACAATTTTAGTTGAACCACCAACCTTGGTTGTATTTTTTTTCGTAACAAACAATAGAACATATTCGGTTGAACCACCAACCTACATATGTGATCTCTATGGTGTTGGGTTCTTACAACAAAGTCAATGTGAGAATAAAAACACTTAAGCTCCGAACATTTTATATTATTGTGTTAAGCTTTACTGGGGTTTTTCCATGTTCTTGTCAAAAGCTAAGCCTAGAGTGCAGGGCTAAACAAAGTAGTTGAGCATTGGAGCCTGGATAGAAGCTTTGGAATAAGTTTCACTCTATAATTAGTTATGATTTTGTTGATGTAGTCTGAAATTTTCACACATGCCCGCAATTCAAACAAAATTCCAAAACAAGAATCCCTCTACAACTTACTCGGCTCTACAACTTACTCGGATGAGGTAAGGCAAAAAAAGACACTCTACATAAAATACAGTAGGTCCAGACAAAAAATGTCTTTACCAAATGCTTTTCAAATACTCTGATGTGTATAACTCTCTGCCACTCGCTTCATAATATGCTCTTTTTTCTTTACAAAACTTGTGCACTAACAAAAGTGGGAATCGAATCCGTCATAGAAAATTTTCTAAATCTTTTAAACTGACAGTTAGAATAGAACCACCATATATCGATCTCACCCCTAAGGAGGATGCCCGAGCCACTTCTTTTGCAACCTCTGTCAAGATACACTAAATTTTGCATCTATTGGATCACTTGAGGGAGACAAAAGAGAAAGAAATCTGTTTTACATCGTATCTTTGTGCTCATATATAGATGAGGAGGTTTATAACCTCAAGTTGAGGATTTGTCATTCAAATCACTTCTCAACTCGTGAAAAGAATGAAGCAATAAAATAGAATGTAAACTTCACAACTTAATCAATTTCCCCTTCCTCCACGTCACCATTACCAGCATCACAATCTGCAGTCGGTTCTTCCTCCTTGTCATCCAATTTCATATACAAACCAAGTTGCTCCAAAGGATTTCCACCCTGCAATGGAAAGGCTTTTATTCCATCCTGAGATTGAACGGGTTGGTCTCATCGCCAGAAAATTCCACTGAAGTGCTTTCCAATTCTCACGTAATCCTCCCTGAAAATCAAAATAATGAGGACGATATGGAAGCTGCCTCCAACAAGTAATGTGTAAGGGACCTCAGTCTCATCAATTCAATGATGGAGATACGGCCATTTCTATCACTGAAAACAATAATCCAAAAATGTAAGCATCGTGGCCAAACAGTTTTTACAACATCGCTTATAGTCTGGGATGTTCGAAATTGGCAACCGGAGAGACGTGGAGATCCGTTGCTCCTCCTGACCATCGAATTCCAACAAACGGGTTTTCAAATGTTAAATAGGATCAACGTTTTCTTGATTCCATTCCTGGAATTGTAGGTGCCGCATTTTATTAGTCTGTTTGCTTCTAGGTTATACCTCTCAGAGTGGCGATTCAATGTTACCGTTTTCATCGTTGCCTGAGATGAGAAGAGAGATGTGTCTATGACGTATGTGATGTAATTTATGGGCGGCTAATTAAGTGAAACAACCTGTCCGGAAATCCATCGTCGTCCTGGAATGAAGCGTTAAACTTTATGGTTTAGCATTTCTTTGCCACGGTTCGTTTCTTGCACAAATTTAGCAGATATCAAGAGCCTACAGGCCGATTCTCAGGCCGAAGATGACAACTCCGCCCCTCTACAATACAAGAAACTTGCATTTCTAATATTTTTGGCGGCCGCTTATAGCCTTCAATACGAGAAACTTGCATTTCTAATATTTTTGGCGGCGGCTTATAGCCTTGCGGCCAAGGCCACCAAATTCTCACCTACTGGAGAGCCAAGAGCGAGCTCATCCGGCAATAGCCATGAAGGGATGCAGAAAAGGCTTTCAGTTGAAGAGGACATGCTTCAATGTTTCCATTTATTGGTTGCTCCTTTTGCCATGCATGCAAATTACAGTTGGATGGAGCAGCTATAGTGTGTGCCAAAAAATCAAGCTATAAATGAGGAACAATGTAGCTATGATTAACGAAATTTAGGATAAATTTAGCCAGCAAAAAATGCTAACATAAACATTCAAACTAATATACATTCAAACTAATATTGACATTAATTCACTTTTGAACAATGCATAAGAAAATATATGTGTTAATGTAAGATCTTCATGAATTAAAGCTCATAGTAATAAGACTTCGAATCTATTCTCCACTGCTATAGTCCCTCTACACCTTATAAACTAATTATCCAAAAGACATATGAAATCAACTAATTATCCACTGCTATAGTCCCTCTACACCTTATAAACTTATAAAAACAAGTTTGTCTATCCTACCCTTATCCTCACTTTTAAACATTCGTAACTCCCACTTCCTTTCAATTATTTAATTAAAATGTTTATAGCCTTCAATTATTTAATTATATAACTTGTCCCCCTCTTTTAAACATTTGTATCTCCTCTTAATATAACCCAAACTCCTTTATGAAATAAAAAGGCATATCGTATTCAATGTTAAGCATGTGTGCACTACATCCCACGTCATCATCTCCACTCACTTGGGTCCCTAAATAGTTGTATTCTCTGGGTTTTAAATAATGCATTGCCTTTTGTTTTTTCCACATCATAGTTCCATTCATTTGCTTAGTCCTCACGTGCATCCCCTCTCCCATCCGCATATGTCAAAAGAAAGGGGGGGCGTTAAATTAAATAAAGAAAGGGTAAGTTCGCATGTGAAATGACTTGGGTTTTCACATCTTTTTTACGTCCCACGCCCCTACGCTACTCGTCCACCAGAGCCATACGATGCATGCGCTCCTTTCCTTCATATGCATGCGCTACTAGTATTTTTCATTGTTATTTCCGATCAGATTTACATGTTGAACACCTTAATTCAATATTAGATATCCAACCATTATTTGTACACGATAATTTAATATTTTAAAATAAAAGTGGATTCGAAGCATCACCATATAATCTTTTCAAAGAGAAATGAATTTTTTTGACATCTCACTGTGTGTCGTAATTATGCACTTGGTAACAGTCTTTATACACCACAATATAATATTTTGGAAAATGAGTGGATGATTTGAAACATCATTATTTAATATTTTAAATAGAGGATGATTGGAAGCATCACCATTTAATATTTTGAAATAGAAGTGGATTTTGGCCACTTTTAAAAAGATGAATTTTGATTTTAAAAAGATGAATTTTGATATGTAATTAGTATTGAAAACTTGGCTTTTTTTTTAATTATCTATGAAATATCTCCTCAATTGTAGTACATTTAGCATATTTATTAAATTGTAACACCTTTCGTAATATTTATTAAAAAAATTCAAGATATTACTTGAATGGAGAATCAACAAACTATTTCCAAATGCTCAAGATGTATTCTTGTTAGATTCCTTTAAATTGTATAGTAATGTAATTGACATGGTTATTATACATTGTTGACTTTTTTCACTGACTACACTATGAAAGACTTAAATCTATCTAAAATATTGCTGAAATGTTACTCATAAAGTTTGATGTGTTAGCTAAAGGAAATTCCAAAATGTAGGTCAAGGCATTGTTGAAAGCTAGAATAGGAATACAACATTTATCTAGATTGGAATTGAGCATATTAACAATGAAGTTGTGCAAGTAGCGTAAATTAAGGTTCAAGTTTGAAGAGAAGTAATAAAGACTAATGAATTGTTAATTGTAAAAAATTAAATCCATACAATGGGAAATGGTCAAATAAGAAGTCAAAAAATGTAGAATCCACTCTTTTGAGCATACTAACAATGATGTTGTGCAAGTAGCTTAAGTTAAGGTTCAAGTTTAAAGAGAAGTAATAGAAACTGGTGAATTATTAATTGTAAAAAAATTAAATCCATAAGTTATGTCATACCATGTTTATCGATACTTCGTTCTTTATTGATACTTCATTCTTTGTTAGTTGGTCTCTAAATATAATCAAGAAAGCTTTGACCACCTTATTCAAAAGAGTTTTCTTTTATGTTTTCCAAAATATAAATTGCATAAAGTTCAACAAATTGAGAAATAAATTTATATAATTTTAGATAAAAGATAATTGTTGGTTGTCTTTTGTTTAAATTGGGAGTCTACCCTCGAGTAGAAAGATTGGGTATGGGAGTATAGAAAACCCTTTGTCTAATACATGCCTACAAATAGCTACAAGTAGCTCAACGCAACTTCCATGTTAGACTTGATACTCAATAAAATATGAAAGTTGCAATGAAATATTACCACATGACTTTATCATTGTCAAGGTATTTTGGAAGTTGCCACTAGAGCCTAAGAAGGCCATATCTGTGTGGTCTTTAATTGATAGAGGTCCAACCATGAACCAAGTTCTAAGTCATTTTGGGAATGGCTTGACCTTTGTTGCCATTATGAAACTCTCAAGCACATCTTATTGTATTGCCAAAATGCACAAATAGGCTGCTAGCAATGCAATTAATCTCAACTAACCTAGAAAATTTATCTACTCAAAGACAAATGAGTCTGGAATGTAGACTTTGCTCTAGCATGGCATATCTTTAGAGTGGAAATTATCTTTCAGTTCTAGAAGACTTAGAATAGACCTAAGCTTAAGAATGAACCATAAGTTATTTCTTTCAATGGTTTGATAAGATTTTTATAATGGTCACTCTATCATTGAAGATTTGAAAAATGTTCTATGAATTCAAGCAACTTTAACAGTTTTTGGAGTATTAGGGTAGGGTCCCCATACTATAAGTCGTCTCTTGCCTAAGCATCTTAGATCAAGGTTGTCTCTTACCTAAGCATTTTAGATCAAGGTTATCAACACCCTCTCATATGTCCCATAAAGACTCGTGCCATCATAAGCCATGGCATTAAGCAGGTAGGTAGGTGTACAAGTGGAGGGAAAGGAGGTAGACATGGCCACATGATTTACATAATGGCAAGCCTTCTCTACCATGAGATGACATAGTCACATGTTTCCCACCAACCCTTTCAAAGGTGGCCAACCCCCTTGAAGAGGATGGATGAGGACCTCTAGTTGTAATGAAGTTCCCCAAAGAAATGATGGGCCCAAGCCCAAAGAATATGACTTGAATCCTATAACTACAGTCACTTGTACTTAAATTTATGAAATGTATGTAAATGTTTTTACAACCCTACATTGTTTTTAATTGCCTCATGCTATTGGTCATGTGCCAGTTATTTTTGTAAAAATGGGTAGATCCCATGGGGATTTTATATATTTGATGTACAACAATGGTTTTTTAATTTTTTATTTTTTTGAATTTCAAGAAGACAGCTATTTACATCTCTTTAAGACCTTGTGCTTTGACTTCCTACCCACCCTTTTAAATGGTTTTTATTTTTTCTATAAAACGATAGTTGTAAATGTTGTTATAATGTTTAGAAAATAATAAAAATTAAAAAAATAAATTAAAATATTTCGATTTATTAAAAATAAGAATTTAATGAAATTAGACTAACATATAAGAAGATCAATACTTGTATAGATGATTGGGCAAAGGAATCAGGTCCCGTGATTCTAAAGATAGTACCTTTTCAAGATGGAACGAAAGATCATGATTTGACTATGAGAAGAGAGAGTTAAGATGGGTTATTAGAGAGATGAGTATTTTAACCCAGCTATTTGCAATGATTATGAGCTAGAATACAAGCTCATAGTTTTGATAGGATGAGAAGTCTAAAGTAGAGTTGTAATCTTGTGAATTCACATCTAGAAAGGCTTGGTATAACTAATTGAAAATATCATTGAGATTCACAATATAGGCTCAGAAAATAGAGACCTAATAGAGATAAGGTTGAATAGAGATAAGGTTGAGGTTGGAGAAATTGATATTACATAAGGTTGAGGTTGGAGAAATTGATATTACACTGGCAGAAAATTGGGCAAAGAACCAGCAAAAGGGAGAAGCTCAATAGATAAAGAATGACTGGAAATACCTTGGTCATTCAAGGACTAGGTGGAACGTATTCATCTCGGAGTAGGCATGTGAAGTCTCCATAAATTTGTAATTTGGTAAGAAACATTGTGAGAAGGGAAGCAAATGTGGTTAAAAAGTCGTACTGTCTACCTGACCTCCACACCAAGCAATGGAGCAGATTGGTCAAGCAGAGTGCACGCCCGCAGAAGTGGTCGGTTAATCTTGTTAACTCATTTAATGGGGGTTAATTTCAAGGGAAAATAAAAGGTCTTGGTTTTAATTGTCTTAGTCAAAAATCCTGCATTAATAAAACTTGTGTTTTACAGAAAATAAAAATGATTACTTTTGTTGTGTTCATGTAGGATGAGATGATCCTACCAAGATCCGCAGGACACATTGTAAGAAACAAAATTACTCCATTTACGATGACGAGATTTTCAGTATTGTTCGTTGCCATTAGGATAGAGAAATATGTCTAAGTTTCAGTCGGTTCTCGATGACATAAACGCTACTGTGAATAACTTCCTTCTGTGTTGTCCATTCTCTAGTATTTTCTTAATTTGAATTTTGTTGCTGTGGCTTGAATATGTTGACTTATCTATCCGTGAGAACGTATGGTGACGTGGGAAAAGCTTTTATTGTCACTATCAAAATCCTATTCGTCAATTATATTCAAATTCCAATTGACTCAAGAAATATAGCTATAAAGTGGACGCTTTCCATCATCCCCGCTATGCTTGTAATATCGCTCCTGATTCAAGCAAAATTGAATTTCCTGAAATTAATCCTAGGTGTCATGATGTGACACGCAAAGAAGCATGTGGAATACAATGAACTCAAACACACAGTCTTGACAATGCATGTCTTTCATTAAAAATACACAAAACTGTCCCTGAGAGAATTTCAATTGACAAAGCTATGATTCAGACAGAACAAGATATTCTAACCACAAGCCCAACAAGGCTCAAATAATGAAGGGTCGTTTTGCATTTCAGTACTAAATGGCACCCAATTCTTTTAGCCAGCTTGTATGAATTGGGCATGGATCAGGCCGTCCATCGGCAGTAGCCTTTTGTGAGAGTAAGTAAAACCATCCATTCCTCCATTTGAACTGTCAAAAGTATTAAAAAGAAGTTAGAATTTGCTATGCGTGAGAATTTATTCACAGCTTTTCCATGCAAAAACCGACATCATGACATGTTTTGTGTGCGTGACACTGTTCATAGAAATATTGAACAGTTTAGTGAACATAATGCCATAAAACCACCGCCTCAAGTAGGTTCCAAGGAATCCTTCTAAATTAAATATAAAATCAGCCCACAAATTGACCACATTATAATGCTATTTTCTCTAGCTTCCAACTTTCCTTTTATTCTGAAAGAAAAAAAATGACAAATCAACCTCACACACAACATTATCTTTACTGACATGTTATTTTCTTTAGTAGTGAAGCATCAAATTGTTAAAAGGGACTTCTATAAAATATCATATTGCTCCCATTAAGCAGGACTGTCAACTAAAACAGAAGGGATGAGTATACGCTATGTGACGGACATGTCCAATCATTTCTGTTGAAGATCAACCTCTGCAACAATAGGCAGTCTTGGCTTTCTCCAGAAAAAGTTCAACATTACAAAAAGATTTCCTTTAGAAGCTAGCCACCTGTCTATAGAGCTTCAATCAGATTTCGGATAGATAAATTTATATGGTTGCACTTGTTGATGGGTTTTTCACAAAGTCTCTCCCTAGGAGAGACATTGATAGGCTTGCGACAATTGCTACAAAAACATGTCAATTATTCATGTTTACTAGGTCCTCTTGTCATCCCTGTTGAATCAGGTCTTGAATTTCGACAAGCGAGCAGCAAACTATTCATTCTCGTGCTAGTCAATATTCTCTCAACTTTCTCTCATATATAATGGCTCAGACGTTTGTAAATCTGTAGTAAGTGGAAGGCAATATGCATGTAACAAAATTTCCTACACAATGAACATATGATGGCACTATTAGAATTATGGGTGTAATCTTCACATGTGACAACAACACACTCACATGTATGATTAATGTATTTTTAATCATGGCTAAGGCGATCCTTTTATCATTTATTATCTTTTATTGTAATATTGTTGGAGATATTACACACACTTAAGATATTTTTTTTATTTTTCCTATGTTTATTAGTCATTATTGAGGGTCTCCTAGTTTTTAGGAACCTCTCCTACATTCTAGGAGAATATTCTCTTCAATTGACTAGTGGAGTGGAGTCATTCAGGGTAACTTTGGTTTTATCACCAAATAACCTCGGGATCATCACCATGAATGTGCACTTACCTTGGGATCATCACCAGGAAGGCGCATTCCTTGTGCATGCTTGATCCCCTCATTTCACTCCGATCTGTTGTGACGGGCTGGATAGGAGGTATCTTTTTTTACATCATGAATACGGGATCTACCTGTGTGTGTCCAGATCTCTCTAGACCACCACTATGGCGCATTGGTTTCTCCTCTATTGTGCATTAGTTGAGCCAAGCAAAGTATATCATGTGTATTTTATCATTCTTCCATTTGGTTAATACAATTTCTTATTCTTTCACTCCAATTTTTCTCTCTTCTCACCTTTGCAAGTTGTGTATGTCCTTTTGCTAGCTAGATCTTCTATGCAAGTATTCACCACATCTTACATGGTATCAGAGCCCACAAGCTGCTAGGAAGAAGTCGCACCAGCACTTTATTTGTAGGTTTTAAAGATTGAAGAACGCAGGATGAATGGAATTTCCACCGCCTACAATTTTGACCCCGTACAATTACTTCGAATGGAAGCAAAAGACAAAAATTTTGCTCAGAGGTAGAGGATTGTACAGGTTGACCATAGCTACGGAAACATAACCCACATCAGCGATTGAAAAATTCAAATATCTCAATAGAATGGATGAAGCTTACGGAGCCCTCTGCGTGCACATGTCCCCTAAGTTGTTTCATGTATCATCTTGCAAAACTCCAAATGAGATCCGTACCACCATGGAACAACTCTTTGACAAACAAAATTAAATGAGAATCACTTGCTCGAGGTCGAATTACTTGCATTGGATCCGAAAAGCTTTGAAAACGCCCAGGATTTCTTGACGAAGTACAAGGATTTCTTGTTGCAACTCAAGGTTTGCAGAGTCGACAAATCAAAGGAGGAAAAGTAAATGGTTCTCACCATTTTGTCAAAACTTGGTCCAGAATACTCGATCTTTGTTTCCACATTCCACACTCAGAGGTTCATTGCTAGACAATCCTGGACTATGCCCTCTTTTGAGACCTTCATTGAGGCCCTGATGCAGGAGCAAGATAAACTCATCAAAATGGGTATAATCAAGAACTCAAAAGCGCATGCACTTGATGTGCATGATGGTAGCAACTCTCAAAATTAGAGATCCAAGCAAAAAGGAAAAGGAAAGGCACATGCAGAGCCTAAGAAGGAAGGGTACTCCAAACCCTTCAATGATTCCTCAAGATCCAAAGGTGGAAAAGGCAAGAAAGGGTAGAAGTGTCCCTACTGCAATCGAGGATTCCATCCAGAATCCACATGCATGAAGAAGCAGATAGATCTTATGGCGTAGATTCTTCAAAAGAACAACCTTGGGGATCACATTCCCGAGGGTGCCAAGAAGAAGCTAGAAAATCAAGCCTCCAGAGGTAATCCTCATGCATTAGTAGTTGTTCACTCTTCTCATGATGCTTGGATCATGGATTCAGGTGCATCCTATCATGTGGCTACCACACAGGATGTCTTATCTTCTTTGACTACATGCAATGGTCCTCCTATCCTCATGGGGGAAGATTCTCCAGTCGAGGTCTCCGGAAAAGGAGGAGTGGAACTAGATCATGGAAGTTTTGAAAACATCCTACACGTTCCAAAACTTTCTGTGAATCTGCTCTCGATGTATCATATTACACACTCAGGCTCGGGAAAAAATGTGGGTTCACACCAGACTCCATGTCCGTATTCGACATGCAAGACAACTCCAAGGTTGTTGTTGGGGAGGTAAATCATCAATCTCAATTATACACTTTTTCTAAATTTATTGAACCCAATTCCTCTGTACTACTTACGCATGCTGATAACAGTAGTAGATTATGGTACAAGAGGTTTGGTCACCTAAACTTCAGGTACATGCAGCAACTTAGCAAGAAAGGGATGGTCATCGGGTTACCTGATATCCACTTTTCCGAAGGAGTTTGTGAAAGATGTGTCCTTGGCAAGCATCTTCAAGAGAAGTTCGAGAAAGGGAAGGCTTACAGGGCCTCCTCTCCATTAGATCTGATTCACAGTGATCTCATGGGTCCATTACCACATCCATCCATCAGCAAGGAAAGGTACGTGCTTACATTTTTGGATGATTACTCACGTTATAATTAAGTATTTTTTCTTAGACAGAAGTCAGAGGTCTTTGAGCACCTAAAAGAGTTAAAAGCACTTGTTGAGACTCAATTAGAGAGAAAGATCAAAGTCCTCTGTACAGATAATGGGGGGGAGTATGTCAATAGAGATGTTCAAAATCTTTGTCTTGAGGCTGGGATACAGTTGTAGCATACAGTACCATACACTCTGCAGTAGAACGAGGTTGTTGAGAGGAAGAACAGATCTCTCAAGGAGATGGCCTCTTGCATGTTACATGCAAAGTCACTTCCTCATAAGCTTTGGGTTGAGGCACTTAACTATACTAACTACTCTAGAACAGATCTCCCCACAGATTTGTCAAGAACCAGACTCCTTTCGAGACTTGGAGGGATATCGAGACTTGGAGCGATAACAAACCAGAAGTCACTCACTTTCGTGTCTTCGATTCACTTGCATGGGCTCGAATTCCCACTGAAAAGAGGAAAGCACTAGATTCACAGAGTATTGCATGTATCTTTGTTGGTGGTGTGAAGGGATACAGATTACTTGATCCCTCTACAGACCAACTCATCATTGAGAGCAGTGTTCAATTCGAGGAAAGTCTCTCGCATGCTCCACAGAATCTGCATGCAAATACCTTTGTCCTTCCACCAATTCGAGATGATGAGTCTGCACATTCAAACTCCACTTCAAATATGAGTTACGATACAAAGTCGGAGGATTCAGAACATGCAGATGCACAGTAAGTATAGGCAAATGAGGAGCCAGAGCAAAGGCCCAAGTGGGCACAGATCACTCTTCAGGATGCAGGAAATCTTGTTGGGGATCCAACGGATCTCAGGAGGACTCGATCTCAATTTGAGGAGCCTCCTCGTGTACTCACAACCACTGAGCCCATGTTGTCTACGCATTGTTATGTGGCTCAGTGTTCAAACCCGGAGACCTATGGCGAGGCTGCAAGGAATCCCTTTTGGGAATCAGTCATGCAGAAGGAGTACAACTCCCTCCTCGAGAACCAAACTTGGGGAAGCTTGTCAGATGCTGATGGGTCTACAGGACCAAGAGTGCAGCAGATGGACAGGTTAGCAGATATAAGGCAAGACTAGTTGCCAAAGGTTTTCAGCAAATCCATGGCATAGACTACGATGAGACATTCGCTCTAGTAGCAAAGATGGATTCCATTCATTTGGCGCTCGCTATTACAGTAGCCAGAGGATGGGAAGTCCATCAAATGGATGTGAAGAACACATTTCTTCACGGAGATCTCTTAGAGGAGATTTACATGGAGCAGCCACTTGGCTTCATACAAGATTCATCTTTGGTTTGCAGGCTCAAGAAGTCTCTCTATGGCCTCAAGCAGGAGCCGAGAGCATGGTATGCCAAGATGGACTCCTACCTGCTATCCCAGAATTTTGTGAGATGCAAATCTTATCCAAATGTCTACATGCTTAGGGCAACCGATTCACTTATGATTCTAATTCTTTATGTGGATGATCTTTTGATCACTGGCTACTCGACTTCATCGATTGTAGCAGTTGTTATCACTCCAAGAAACTCCTTAGGGTTGTAGACTAAGGATGCTTGGTAACTTAAAAATAATGTGTAGGTATGCTTGGAACAATGGGATTACTTCAATAATTAATGTAACAGACAACTCATCATACATTCAAATGAAACAGTGCTTTCAGAAAACAATGATCAGATCAAGAAATTTCAAAGGAGAGAATGAAGAACACTAATCTTGATTGCCAAATACAGCTAGGTGTAGGGCTTAATACAAGATAAAAAGAAAATCCTTCACTTCAAATCTATGAGCTCAATAAAGAGATAACAGACTTTATAAGCTAAGATAAACTGAAATAAAGTACAGAAAAGGAAACATGGATATTTCTGATATTGAAAACGAAAGGAGACTGCAATTTTATTATACCATAAGAGACTATACAGTAGCGCAAAAATGTATTCCCAGTTTGAACCCTTGTCTCTTAGAAAAGCTAGGCATTTATAGCCTTTTACAATCAGTTTTTAAGATCCTGAAAACTTGGATCTGTATCTAAAAATAGCAAATCAAATTAACTAAGACAATCGATAACAAAGACTAGTGGCTAGGCTAGCATTCGAACTGTCTTCCATATCAAAATTTGACATCTGTACTTCATCAGCTTCTGGAATCTATTGTGTCGTGAAAAAGGTAAAGGCACCTATCCTTGTAGCTGGATTTCTTCAATTACTCGTAGTCGAAACTTTAGGAGCCCGATTTAGCATGTGGTTTTCAAAGCTTCCACGAATCTCTGATGCTGAGTATTTTTTGACTATGTAGTTAATCCTTTAATGCTCTGAAACCTCTTTAAATCCTTTGAAAATCGCCTTGCTCCATCTTTAGCTTTCAAAAATTCTTTTTGTGCTTTCACTAGCTAACTCGCCTTATGATTCCCTGGTTAGCTGGTGAAAGCTCTGCCTTTCACCAGCTAACTTGTTGTAAATTTACCCTTTGCGCTAGTGAAAGCTCTGCCTTGGCCCAAAAGGAACTTTCACCTCCAAAAACTATTGTTCTATCAAAAACTCAGCGTGTCTCTGCTTTATCTCCTTGCATATTCACAGCAACCTGAGCTAGCACTTGCAGATCTGGGTGTGACTTCTGTTTTTGCTTCAATTTTCTAATCTTCCTCTTAAGGCGTTTTGCTAACCACCATAACCTGTTATAATCTTTGGTGATTTTCTTCTTTCTCTTCTTGTCCTTGACACTTTCACGAGCCAAATTTTCAAATGCAGCATTTGTTTCTGCGAAATTATCAGACAGAGTTTTGTATCTCTCCATAATTACTCTTTCTAAAACCTCCTGTTGAGCAATCACTTCTTTAAGTTGCTTGATTTTCTATGTTTTCTTGGACTTTGTGCTCTTTGATGTTTCACCTTCATCAGTGTGAGTAAAAGTCTCACAATCCTGTGCAAATTCCATGGAATGTTCAGGGCTTTTAATGGCTGGACTTTCA
>JZKD02S1613048.1:769269-788592 GCA_000966675.3 Picea glauca
GCCCTAGCTTAAATACTATAAATTAAACCCCCCCCCCCACCTTTCACTCATCCATTATTCTACAAGAGCAAGCGCTGATCTCTCCTTCTCTAGCCGCGGCCTCCTTGTATTTGCTGTGTGTGATTTCCAGCTGCGGCCCTCTTGTGTTTGCTGTAGGTGACCTTCCAGAACCAGCCTCTTCCTTTTGATTGCTGTTTGGAGTGGCTGCTAGGTGCGGCTCCCTTCTTTTGTTGCAGGGTTGGGGTAATGTGTAGCAGCGGGTCTCCTTGAGGACTGCTAGAGTGCAGCCTATCAGTGTGTGAGCAGTGTGCTACGTGTGGCACCCTTAGCCTTTTCGTTGTGTGCAAACCCTTGAGGTTACGGCCCTGCTGTGTGAACAGTTCATAAGGGTTTCGGCCCCTTCCTTTGTCTGCTGTGATTGAGATGTTAAAGTGCTGCCTGCCTGCTGTGTGGAGAGACTTCTAGTCCACGGCCCTCTTGCTAGGGTAAACTTGTGGGATGCCATTTGCTGAGGCATACCTATAGGCTTCAGCTCTTTTCTTCTGTTGAAATAAGGGTTTACCCACAGTCCTACTTTCAGTTCCTTTGTAACCTCTCCTAAAGTTTCTTGAGGTAAGGGTTTTACTGTGTAATATTCTGAGTGAGGGTTTGGGCATTTAACCTTGGTTGGGATTGTGTTTCTTTCTTGTGGCCCTTTTTGCTTGGTGGCAAGAAATTTCTTTCATTCATTGGCATTGAGATCCATTATAGATCTATGAACTGAACCTTTGTCTGAGCATATAAAAGGGTTCTACATCCCCTATGGCTATTGCTCTTCTCCAAAGGTAAGGCTGCTGTACCAGGTAAGCAACTTACTCATCTCTCTCAGATTTAAATTTGATTTACTACTGAATTGTTTAAACTAGTAAGCATTGAGTAGATCTGAAGATATACTTTGAATTTACAAGTTATTCTATTGTGAAGTGATTAGACTAAATTGTTAGATCTGAAATCTGTGTTTAGCCTTATAGATCTATTGTATTATCCAGATCTGTTCACTGTTACATTAGATCAGAGTACTATCTCTTTAGATCTGAGTTTCTATTCTCATTAGATCAGAGTTCCTTTTCTAAGTTTATTGCTGTCTCTCTTAGATCCAAATTCTAAGTATTTTATCTCTGTTGATTTATAGATCTAGCTGTTTTTGATCACTGAAATAAAAAAGATACTATTGTTTTGCAAACTTACCCTAATTCTAACAGTAATTATGTGGGATAACTTTCTGCATCTGACAAATGATTCTCATTTGACTCTCTTCTTTTCTGTATAAATTGTCATTTTTCCTTAAACTTGACCATCCTCACCCTGTTCCATGAATATAATTTGTCTCTTAAATTTGTAGTTTATTCTCAGCTAGCCATGATTGCCTCAATTGACAGCCAATGCTTCTCCTGGCATGTTTTGTTGCAGATGAATGTCATCAATTTCAATTTATTTTAGTGAAATCTGGACAACGCTAACTGGATTTGTTTGTTCTAACATTTATTTTTCTTTCATGGGACTGTATGAGATTCACATGCATTCATCTGTTCATGGCTTTCAGACGTAATAAACAGTACGATGTTTGTGAAATAACCTGAACTTGTTTGAACTGTATTGATAAAGGCATTGCAGGAGAGAGAGAGGTGTAATATATGGCATCATGATTATAAATTTTTTTCATGTTCTCATGTTCTCATGGTGGCATGTCCTTAGGAGTTCACTTCAAGACAAAGTTGTTGCTTTAATTACTTTTCCTTTTGCAAAGAAAAACCTCATGGGATCCCCCTCACTTCCCTAAAATATCCAGATGGTGGGTGGATTAACTGTTGACGCTGATTATGGTGACTAACCCGGTAGGGATCATCGAGTGAGCCCCATGGCAACAGATGTAGCTAGCCTGGGGAATTGACTGTAAGACCTGCTTTAAGCCTACAGCACTTAACCATTCGAGCTAACACACCAGGCTTGTTGCTTAATTACCTATAATCAATGTAAATTATAATTACTCATTCAAGTCTTGGTGATTTTTGTAGGTTGTCAGCTTGATAAAGGAACTTGCATCCGCTGCTGCTGCTGAAAAGAATATAGCTTTTGATCAAGGTTTAGAAGAGAGGCTTTGTGCTTATTCACGAACTGTTGCTCATTTTCCAACTGCATTGAAAGAGGTAATTTTTTACTGAGATATTTGAATTTTGAACTCTTATGTCTTTAATAAGTTCCTTCTAATCGGCTTTAATTGTGACCCTGTTGTTTTCATTTGTTCTTCATGTAAGTGTTTCTCACTTCATATTAAATCAGGCACATTTGTGCTTCACACTAGTAGTTTTATTTCATCAAGTATATTGAAGTTATCTTTGTATTAAGTTTTAACTATATGAAACTGGATCCCTGTGGATTTTTTATCAAGCTAATTTTGAGGCTTCAGGTCAAGAACCTATGCATCAAGAAAAAGGAAGAAGACAAAAGCTGACAATACAAATAATAGGTCCAATTTCCAACAAATAGATAACAACCTTAGCCCATATTTATGAACAGAGATCAGAGCCAATATCCAAATATCATTTACTCTCTTAACCATGACCAGCAGTGCCTTCAGAAGAGCTTTCATTTCCTGGCAAAGAATAAGCTAGCTGCAGTGATTGTCACAAGGTCAGTTTGATAAACTTGGCTCTCAAATCATTTCTGTTGCGACCTTGATATGCATTGATAATGTGATTGGTTGAACTTCATTGAGAATTAAGATCCTTTTCTCTTGTTGGGGTTTATAACTATAACACCATCCCAAAATCTTAATGAGAACATGGTTATATTGCAATAATGACTAAGCTAAGTTGCACAAATACAAATACTGTATCTGGAATGCATATGACAGTTTTTTAGAACAACCTAGATACGATCCAGATAGGATACATTATATTATACATATATGCAAAAAGTAGCCATGACACAAAAATTTAAGAATGTCGTTCATGGATTTAGAAATAAATTGAAAAATAGAGTTATCATTAATATTGGCAAATGTGATATGTAAATATTACATGCAAAGTGAATATCTCATCACTCTACTTAGTACTCTCTAGAGTCTACACATCAAATTCATTACAAATTACAAATTATATATCATAAAAAATATCTTCATCCAAGTACTGAAACACCAGCTAATTAATATCTTTTGGAGAATTGTGAATCTTTGAAGATGCAAAGAACGACATGTCCACTTGAAGAGGCTATTGTTGAAGCCTCATCAAACAAATTTAGGTGAGTCATGGAGTCCACTTGTAACGTTTTGAGATTATGAACCTTGGGAGGTGTTCCCCATGTGTTTGTGAGCTCCTAAACACACGTGGGAAGTACTATGTACTTTGTGCCTTGTATTTTATGTCTAATTTCACTTTGACTTAGAAGATTTAAGTCAAAAGTGAAATTTGGTCATTTATGCCTAAAATGACTATTAATTCACTTTGTGGGTGAATTAGGAGACATAAAGTGAATTTAGGGAACTTAACCCAAAGTGGGTTTGAGAGCGAGATTCTTTTGGAGAGATCTCAACCTTTGATTAGACTTGAGATGGGATGATTTCAACCATTGAACATTTGGGTTTCCTTATGGAGGTTCAAGAGGGGCGCAAAGGAGGAGGAAGAGCTCATTCACTCATTTGTTCACTTGGAGATTTTGAGAGAGAGCATGATGATGAGGTTTCAGGCATATGTTGAGGCTAGCTTGGGCGCTCCCTTCCATGGAGATAGCCAACAAGCTTAGGGCCTTGTTTATTTAGTGGGGAGATTCCTGTTCTGAGGAGGGCGTACTTGGTGAGGAGGGTGCATCATCAATGGGGAGGATTTTCAGAGCTCAGATTGCAGTGAAGTCTGTTTCAAAGGGAGGCTACTCATCAATATCAGAGTACTAAGGAGGGGTTTCTTGTTCAGAGCTTTCAGTTGGCTTCTAGCTCCAGTTGAGTGGTCTTGTCAGCATTTCTGGAGGGTGCACCATCCTAGGGCACTCTTGCTTCATTTGGACTAGTGTTGCAGCTTGGATCAAGCTGCTATTGTTTCAGGTTCATCTATATTTTGTACTTGCTGTATTCCACCATTTATTTTTCTCATATATAGACATATATTCCAAACTAGTTTTCCTCGGGGGGTTTTTATCCAGGGTCATGTTGACCAAAAATACCCGTGTTCATTTTCATGTATGTTAGAGTGTAGAACTACTGTATTTTCAGTTGTAAATATCTCTAGATGTGTTACATTTATTTTGGTATGCATGTGCTAACCCTTGGTGACTAAAACTACATGCTAGAGCACCTAAATTGCAAATGTAACCGTAACAAATCAGCAAAAAGTTCCTGAATTGTTGGCTGTCCTAAAACAACAAAAAAACCTTCATTGACAGTTGAAACTTAGAGCCAACTTGAGGTCAAAGACAGACCTAGTTGGCAGCTTGATAGGACCTGGAAAATCTTCATGGTATCAGAGCTGAGGTGGCTGATTTTTGTGTAGTTTGGACAGCATATGAGTGGGCCGTTATAGACATTTTCTTGGCAGATTTTGTGGACAACCATTGACAGTGTTAGTGGCAGCTTGTTGGCAGAATTTTGTAGAGGATTGTAGAGCAGTTTGTGGACAGTTTCGTCAGTTTCTTTTCACACCTACGAGGTAGGAGTGAGGTTGATTTGACATGACCTCTTTTCACACCTATATTGCTAGGAGTGAGGTCAGAGTTCTCTTGCCTCTTTTCACACTTGTGTTGACAGGAGTGAGGCATGGTTCCTTTGTAGTTTGAGCATCAGTTGGAGTGCAGTTTGGCAGTCATGTCAACATCTCAGATGCGTGTGGAGGATAGGCTAGCTGGGGCTAGCAACTGGTCGCCTTGGAAGGCAAGGATAGTCTTTGTCTTGGAGGACCTCAAACTATGGGACATAGTTGAGGCAGTTGTTCATGCTCCCCCTGCTACTGCTCCTGTCTTGTTGGCAGTGTTTAGGAAGAGGAACAACAAGGCAAAGAGGACCATATGTGATGCAGTGCGGGATCATATCATTCCCCACTTGACCGGGAAAGCTTATGCATATGAGATGTGGGCATCTCTATGTAAGCTTTATTAGAGCTCCAATGAGAACCAGAAGATGGTTCTTCATGATCGACTCAGGGGCATTCACATGCTCAAGAGTGAATCGATGACTTCATTCCTTGGTCGATACACCCAGATTAGAGACGAGCTTGGAGCTGTCGGAAAGGTGGTGGAACCCAATTCTATGGTGAGGACAACCTTAAACAACTTTACCAAACCATGGGGTTCATTCGTTCGTGGCATTGTTGCTAGAGAGGCAATGCCCACATGGGAGAGAATGTGGGATGACTTCGTCTAGGAGGAGACTAGACTTGTAGCAGAGGCCTTTAGACATCAACAACAGTAGCAACAGTCAGGTCAGGGTGATAAAGATCTTACTCTTTGGACAAAGGGCAAGAAGAAGGCCGACCGAGGAGGTCGGCAGGGTCCCAAGTTTGGGGCCCCACCACAGGGAGGAGAGAGTAACAAAAAAGTGAAGTGCTTTGTTTGTAAGAAGTTGGGGCACTATGCTGGACAGTGTCCCAATAGAAGAAGAAGAGGGGTGGTACCGCAACTACAACAGAGGAGGCAGAGTTTTAGACTCATTTCGAGAGAAAGTGTGCTTTTCTCATATGCTGCACTTCAGTTAAGACAACACCCAGTGTTTGGTATATTGATAACGGGGCTTCGAGTCATATGACTGGAGTTAGAGAGCATTTGACTAATCTCAGAGACACCGAGGTCAGGATGGAGATTGCTCTTGGAGATGACTCCTTGGTTAGAGTTGCTGGTATTGGCATTGTTACCTTTCAGAGAGATGACATGCCACCTATATCGTTCAAGGACGTTCTCTATGTCCCTAGACTGAAGAAGAATTTGATTTCAGTTTCTACCCTCCGGGATAGAGGTCTTGATGTGTCCTTCAGAGGGACCGAGGTATTCATTCACCCTAAGGGGTCCTCGCTTGCCTCAGGACAAGTGATTGGAGTGAGGGATGGTAAATTGTTCAAATTACTTTTTCATCCTCTTCATGCATTGGTAATGAGCAGTGACAACAACAGATAGACATGTGAGCTATGGCATCGTAGGATGGCCCATCTACATCATGGAGCTCTCGGAGGACTGAGAGAGGTTGTGACTGGAGTGCCATAGATCGATACATAGCATCATGATGTTATCAGAGGGTGTGCGCTTGGTAAGTTTACCAAGGCCTTGTTCCTCAACAACGACACTAAGATAGTTGGGATACTAGATTTAGTACACACAGATGTGTGTGGGCCCATGGCTAAGAAGTCTTTGAGTGGTTGTGAGTACTATCTCACATTCATTGATGACTACTCAAGGAAGACTTGGATCTATTTCCTGAAGACCAAGAGTGAGGTCTTCAAACGGTTCCAAGAGTTCAAAGCTCTTGTGGATGAACATGAAGATGATAGCCCAATTTTAGATGATCCGAAACCAATAGTTGCACTATTTGAGTCACATGCAGAGTTTCGAGAAGATGAAGGTGAATATTTGAATACTCAAGAGTGTTCATTGGTTCCTCCCATTAGTGAAGATGAAAGGTTTCAAGAGGAGGAACCCCAAGTTAACCAAGTAGAGGTTAGTCAACAAGAGGATTCATCCTTGCCTATCACAATAGTGGTTTAGGAACAATTTGGGAAGATTCTATTACAACAGGAGGAGCCACTTTTGGTTGAACCAGAGGATGATGTCCCTTACACTTTGCCTATGATTCCGCATTTCGAGGTTGTTCTTCAAGATTTTGAGATTGATCAATGTTTGGATATCAGGGTCCATCAGGACCCAATTGTTAGGGACCTAACCTCCCTAACCCCTCACGTAGGTAGAATAATATATTTTCCATGTAATAAAGACCAATATTAATAAGGCCTAGTAATTAAGGAAAAATAAGTCAAATGTAAGATACCTTATAGGAGCTTCCGCTTTTAGAAGATCTTCCTCTAGATTGTTCTTTTGGTAGATAGATTTAGTATAAATAGGAGTCAAGGGCATGATAAGTTTTTGTGTTGAAAATTATTGTAATAGAGCACTGCTTTGCTGGAGGTTGCCCCCTCGAAGAGGCAAGTGAACATTGTTTCCTATCAATAAAGGTATTATTTGAGTATTTTGGTTTCATCTATTGTGTTGTTCCACGATTATTCTCTGCAATATTTATGTTTTCAACTATTATAATAGATCTGGTACCTTACAAGTGGTATCATAGCATTTTCCTTGGCAGAAAATTGTGAGTTATTTTTTTCCAGGGTAGAGACGTATTCCGACGTCTTAAAGCTACAAAGATCTGTCGTTTAGTGCATAAATCCGCGGTCGGGGAAGCATACACATAGGAACTACAAGTGGTCATTAATCGCACATTGTTGGACACCCTTGTAACCCTTGTTGGTACCCCTTCAAGTGGTAGTGCATCAGACAACACTTGTATACGTATTGGCCTACATATCCTGAAGCCCTCCGTAGATAAACTAATCGATGCTTGACTGCTATAGTGCCACCGAGAACAACAATCGGGAAGATACTCTCTAGTACCTGGGTAGTCAGGTAGTATGGCTAAGGGCACGGTCTAGCCTCTTTAGTTGGCGCCTTGAGATATTGGGTCGAGTACTACTGTTGGACCCCGCATTTATATCAGAGAGCTATAACAAAGGGCAAACCCTTGTCTGTAGAAACCTTGAATACTCTAACCCTTGGGACAAAAACATAAACATAACAGACAAGATCTATTGCTGTGCAACTGTGCCTCCTACATTCTGGTTGCAAAATTCCTACACATTTCTTCCTATTAAGCATTTGGCCCTTTGGTCACTGCAATATTATTCAGATCGGAGTATAACTCCGTAGGAGTAAAAAAAAAACTCTGGATCTTGCCGACACCATTATTTGAGACCTATCCCATTGAATTCCTCTCTTCACCCGTATCACAGTCATACCTATCATTTTTCAACAATTTTTTTTTCTCGTGGACTCGACCCCTTCCCTACACCCTTATTTGGCATCTATCCCATTGACTTCCTCTCTTTGCACTGATCGTAGTGGTACCATTCACCAATAACCCCTTTCTGTGCGGTCCCACTTTCCCCCTTGTCCCATCCCCATGCCCCACACTCGCAACCAAGATTGGGAGCAACGTCTCATCGCTTTGGACAAAGCTCGTGACCAAACCCGGATTGATATTTCTTCCATTACTTCCAGTATTGGTAACCTTAATTCCCGGCTTGCTTCGCTCGAATTACTTCCCACATCCATCTCTCAATTGATCACCATGTATCAACAATGCCAGGACGCAGTGAACAATTTGATCGCCTTGTTTAAACCCACTCCAGATCCTTTCTCTTCACCTTATAACTCTGAAGGTCCTGAATTCTCCCAGTCCACCTCTTTTCCTCCCCACCACTTTTAGCGACACCTGTGTCCCCCTCGCGTGGAGGTGAACAAATTTAATGGCTCGGATCCCACAGGCTGGGTCACTCAAATGGAACACTATTTCTCTTTGTACGACATTACTGATGAGTGGACAAACTTAGTATGGTGTTCTCCATCTAGATCCAGAACGTTGGCAATTGTGTCAATGGCGAAAAAATGCCCCCCAAGGGTATTGGCTTGGACACAATTTGTTGCAGAACTTTATGAACACTTTGACACTGACACCCACCATTTAGGTCGTTTGACAGAGTTGAAACAATGTGGCACAGTGGAAGACTTTATAGCTGCTTCTGAGCGATTGACTTTCCACACATGGGGCATGTCTGATGCTTTTTTCTGAGAATGCTTTATCAGTGGCCTCAAGGATGAGATCCGTGCCCACGTCCTCATGGCTCGCCCTCAGAGTTGGGTGGAAGCTACTAAAAGAGCTAAGGAAGCACAACAAGTTGTCTCTTCTCAAACCAAAAAACCCTCCTTTATTCCTCGGTCTAAACTAGTCACTCCCACTCCTCCTTCCAGTCCACTAAAGATCCATAAATTGACCCGGGTGGAAATGGCTGAACGCCAACTCAAGGGCCTTTGTTATTATTGTGATGACAAATATTTTCTTGGGCACGAGTGTAAGGAACAAAAGCTTTTTATGGCCATCTCTGAGGATGTTTCTGAAGAAAATGTCGAGCCTCCCCCTTCGGCAGAGTCACCTGAACCCACTGACATGACTACACCTTCCCACCCTCCAGAAGTTGAACCGATCATTTCCTTGAATGCTCTCACTGGCTTCTCTACTCCCAAACACTCAAGCCAATTGGTTACATTAAGCATCAAAAAGTCATCATTCTCGTTGATAATGGAAGCACCCATAATTTTATTCATCACCACATTGCCCAAGAAACTAATTGCTATATCCGTGCTTTCAACAACTTTCAAATCATGATTGCCGATGGCGGGTCCATGAAATGTGGAGGCGTTGTGAAAATGCGCGTCTCCAAATTGGTCAGTACCAGATGCAATCTCATATGTTTGTTGTCGACACAGGTGGTTGTGACATTGTGTTGGGTGCCGAATGGCTAAGGACTTTGGGCCCCATTCTTATGGATTTTGAGGAATTAACCATGCAATTCAACCAGGAGGGCCAATAGTATAAGTTCCAAGGCATCACAACAGGTTCCCCTGAGATCATCAGTTCCCATCGCATGGAAACGCTCCTCAAAAAAGGTCATTTCGACATTATTGCACAACTCCATTCCATTCACACCACTAAGACACCCCTCTTGACCTGCAATCCATCCTCTCCAAACATCAAGCTGTTTTTCCCACTCCCTAGGTACTTCCTCCTTCCTGTGGTGTTCATGATCATTCCATTCCCCTCGTCCTTGACAACCTTCCTCCCAATGTTCGTCCCTATACTCATCCCTTTTCCCAGAAAAATGAAATTGAGAAAATTGTTCAATAATTGCTCGCCACCGGTGTTATCTGTCCTAGTACTAACCCCTATTCTTCTACTGTGGTCATGGTACTTAATAAAGAAGGATCTTGGCGCATGTGTCTTGAATTTCACTCCCTCAACAAACTCACCATCAAAGACAAATTTTCCATTCCTATCATTGATGATATCTTGTATGAATTAAGTGGTGCCCAGTTCTTTACTAAACTTGATCTTTGTTCTGGCTACCACCAGATACGTATGAAAGAGGCAGACATTCCTAAGATTGAATTTTGAACTCATGAGGGCCACTATGAGTTCTTGGTCATGCCCTTTGGCTTGTGTAATGCTCCCTCCACTTTCCAAAGCCTCATGAATCATGTCTTCCGTCATTTTCTTCGTCATTTTGTCTTTAGTTCTCTTTGATGATATTCTCATCTATAGTAAAACCTGGACAACCCATCTTGCTCATGTGGATTGAGTTCTTCATCTACTCTCTCAGCACCAACTTTTTCTCAAACAATCTAAATGTGCTTTTGGAGCCTCGAAAGTCGAGTACTTAGGTTGTATTGTTGGCAAGGCAGGTGTCAGGGTGGATCCTAAAAAGATTGAAGCTATGCAGGATTGGCCTCGCCCCAAGACTCTCAAAAGCTTGCGTGGTTTTTTGGGTTTAACTGGCTATTATCGCAAGTTTGTTAAGAATTATGGAAAGATTGCGATGCCTCTCACTGCTCTCCTTAAAAATAATTCTTTCACTTGGACTCCGCAGCTGATCATGCCTTTCAAGCCTTGAAGGGACTATGTGCACCACTCCTGTCCTAACCCTTCTTGACTTCACAAAGACCTTTGTCCTGGAATGTGATGCTTCTGGGAGAGTAATTGGAGCAGTCCTTATGCAAGATGGTCGACCTTTGGCCTTTACTAGCAAACAACTGTTAGAGTGACATTTGGGCCAATCAATCTATGAAAAGGAAACATTGGCTATTCTGCATGTAGTGGATCTTTGGTGCCCTTATCTATTGGGGCAACGCTTCCAAATTAAGACAGATCATCAGAGCCTCAAGTATTTTTTAGAGCAACGTCCTTCATCCCCGGAGCAACAAAAATGGGTGACTAAGCTATTTGGATATGATTATGAGATCATTTACAAGAAAAACAAAGACAATGTGGTTGCTGACGTTCTTTCAAGAAAATATGAAGATAAAGGGACCATTTTTTCACTCTCCTTCATTGTACTAGATTATCTCCAAGCTGTTCGCCAAGAATGACTGCAAAATCCCAAAATTTAGTGTTTGATCCACCAATTGCAAGACATATCTCCAGTTTCCCCAGGGTACTCTTGGCACAATGAAGAGATTCACTACAAAGGCCGTCTATATTTAAGCAAATAGTCACTTAATCCACAGTGCTTTCTGAGCTTCATGCTACACTCACAGTTGGGCACTTAGGGTTTTCCAAAACCTATGATCAGGCCAAACGTTCTTTTGTCTGGGATGGTATTGTTGCTGACCTTATACACACTTGCAAATGTGAGCTAAGTCCTGCTCACTTAGTGTGTCCTCGTAGGCACAATGCCTAGGTTCAAAGTCCACACTATCACTTTGACTTGAACCTCTTCCGTCTACGCTAACTCCTAGGGAAACCAAGGGGGGTAGACCCTAGTTACTGGATGATATTAACGTTTATGTTCTAGGAGTTGGTTTTAATTGGTTAAATGGTCAAGGGGAATCTAGCCTATGATGTTAAGCAGCGAATGCAAGTTGCAACTATCTAAGTATGAGAGTCAGACCTTTTCCCAGGGCAACTAAGACTAGTGCCTAAGATTGGGCAAGGGGTCAACTAAGTTAAGGGGATGTTCGTTACAAGATAATTACAAGTTAAAAGTATTACAACAAGATAGATACAACTAGATACAAAAGAATATGTCAGATATATAAAGCTAGCTAAGCTAGATACAAGATATACAATATACTAACAAGTGCTTGAAATGTGCAGGAAAAAAAGATATTCAAAGACGAGAGATAATCAACATATCAAGCCAAGCATGCTCACAACAGATAGAATTCCATTGGACTGCTTATCAATGGCAAAAGACGCAAAACACTCAAGACCCAGTCAAGAGAATGCCTCTAGGTGGATGCACACTTCTTGAAGGATCACACCATAAATACAGGAACAAAATATAAATGAAAGCTTTGAAAGCAAAGTGCTCCAGATGAAGAGATGTAACTACTTGAACAATTATTCTAAAACATATAAAATATAACTTGCATGATATAAAGAGATACTGAGATCAGTGCTTGCAAGTGTAAAAGTATATTGCAAATGTTGTAGATTAAGGATTAAGTTAAGTGATTAAGTGTGATTAATTTTAGCCCTATCTAGGTGTCAACCCAAAAACTCTCCTCCCCCAGTTACCAAGTGACTGCTAGATGCTCAAGAAGTGAGGCAACGAGGCCTACCATAGCTTCACAAGTCAGTCCTAAGATCAGAGTACTCCCGGAAAGGACGCCGTACGCCGTGAGAACATCCCCGCCCTAGCACCTTTCGTTGCCTTCCTCTGACCCCGTTTTAAATGGTGAAGATGGTGAGTTATGGTGTCCTATTAAGTCTAATTAATTTGTTTTAGACCTATGTGCTAAATATTGCAATGCGTGTTTGAGTGCTTGTAACTTGCTCAAATAAAGTTGCCAAAATATTGAAAATTGAAAGATAAGAAGGCTGATGCCTTTAAACAATGAAGTTGCAAAATAAGTTCTTAAGTTGGAATTATTGCATGTAAATGTCAAGAACTGAAATTGCTTTGTGAAACTGAAAACTGTGAAAATGAAGGCTGAAGCCTTTGAACCAATAGATTGCAAGTTAAGATGCTTAATTAGATTGTTGCATGTGAAAATAAAGCAAAGGAGATGACTTGCAGAAAATGAAAGACGATTACTTAAGAGATTATGTAACTGGCATGTGCATGCATGTGTGTAAGAATTGAGATTATGTAACTTGCATGCAACTGAAAAAAAAGATCCAATCTAAGCCTCCACGGGCTCTAATCTAGCATATGTTATGTTGGATCTACTCTAGATAATTTTACTTTAAGCATGCATGTAGATATCAACGATTAAACTAAAAGATCTGAAAAACAGAAAGAAAATCTAACTAAAACATGCAAAGTAAAGACTCAAATGGGAAGGCAAACCGCTTGGGTACAACTCCTTTGGGTTTTCGTTTACAGTATTTTAGAGAGAAAAGATAGAAGAGAAATTGTTACCACTTCAAGGAGTTATTTTGAGGGTGTGTCGTGCTTGAAATTGGGTAGCATGCCCTCTTGTTCTGGTAAGAACCTGCAAAAATCAGCAAGCTATTGCTTGTTGATTTGAGCTTCAACACCCTCAACAAAGTTATGAGATTTTTGTTTTTCAACAGAAACTCCACATCTAAAAAAACAAGATTTAATATTTGATTTGCGACCTATCTAAGCATGCTAAATACCAAAATCTGAAAGTGAAAGAAAGAGAAAGAGGAACAAGAAATTGCATGTGAAGTGTTTGTGAAAATGAGGGAAGATTCGTCCTTGAACCTATCCCAACAACTTCTCCTTAAGGCAACCTGTAAGCTCAATAAAGTGTGAGATCAAATAGATAAATGGATTGCATGCATGCATGCATAATACAACAAAGTTAATATTAAACATGAACATAATGCATATAGGCAAACAAACAAAGTTTTACTCCACCTAGCCAAACAAACAAAGTTATACCTCGGCTATACTATTTTAATGATCACAAAATATTGAAAACAAGAACAATATCACCTTGAGTATGTAAATGAAGCATGTAGACAAAATCCAACACTCCCAATTCCTCCAAAGCGATTTCTGTATTATTAAATGGGAAGAGGTTGTAGCAATAATGTTGCTCCAAGCTCTTCAATAACCAAAACTAGTGAAACAATATGACGAGAGAGAGAAAGAGAGAGAGGGATGAAGAGAATTTGGTAGCATAACAATACTGTGAAGAATGGTGACTAATGAGAGAATGAGAGGTTTTTTTTATAGTCTTGGGAGACCAAGAGACCCCTCTTGGATCTTCAACACTTGTCAAAGATCCAAGGGAAGAGACAACTCAAAGAGAAAAACAACCAATGAGATGATAGGCTTTTAGGGTGAGGGGAAATGGCAAGTAATTGAGTTGGATGAGGAGAAAGCAAGGAGGGAGGGACGAACTTGGCAAGAGGAGACCCACGCATGGGTTGAAAGAGGAGTTACTTGCTTTGAAAGGAAATGTTTCCATCTCTACGTGAGACATTCCCCAAAACCCAAGGATAAAGCGTGAGTTAAGAAGGGAATGACGCGCAGATGAAGAGGAAAGCGTGGGGGTTGAGTGACGACGTGTGGGTAGAGTGTGTTGAACACACTCCCCATTGGCACGTGATAGGTAGAGGAATGACGTATGAGAGGAAAGAGGGAGGCCCGCGATTCAATTAAGAGGTGAGTTACTAAGTTTACGTGGGAGAGGGACGCATATCTAAATGAATGCATGAGGTTTAGTTGGAGTGTGGGGACGTAAGGGAAGTGTGGCATGAGTGTGACGTCCACAGTCTAAAGTGGGACAAGGATGGGTAAAGGGGAAGGGTGCACCTCATGAGGAGGGGCCCATAACCAATTATTAATTTAGCTTCCCACTTCCAAGTATGTGAGGGTCGTACCTTTTTTAAGAGGGGGGCGTGAACTTCAAGTGAGGTTTAATTAGAAAGGTGGGTAAAGGGTAATTAAAGTTTAGGAATGGGTTAGGTGGGGCCCATCTTACTAATTATCACTTTACTTCACTTTATTTGACTAACTATTACAAAATTGACATTTGCCCATGTCCCGACTTTGGCAATTAAAATCATCATTTTTCGAAAAAACTCCTAAATGGACAAAAAACCTAGCAAAACTTGTCCGATTGAGTTGAAACTTGGTCCATGGGTGTAGGGGGTCTCATTATCTTTCTTCTGAGTACAAATACCCCTTAAAAATCCCAGGACCTAAGTTTTACATTAATTACCTAGAATTAAGTAATTAATTCCCAACTTAAAAAAAAAACCTAGCTAGACCCGACAGAATTCTGTGAAAATTTGCGTGCTGTCTTACATGGTCATTTACAATGTTCCTAAACACTAGCTACCTAGGAATGACTTCATTAGAACACCTTTCACCACTTTGGAGGATTTATTGCTAGTGGGAGTGAAAAACTCAAGGGAGATTAACCCGATTGGTTAGGCCATATTAACGTCCAGGATAAAGAACACTCAGTGAAAGGAACTCTCCTAATGAAGAAACCCTAAGGCCACTAACCTAACATGATCCATGTAGACCTATTATATTATAAACCCGCGCAGGGGTGCAGAAATCCCGTTTACAAAACTGTGTGCTGGAGCAAAAAATACCCTGTAGAACCAAAAAGTCTTCGACATGTTTGCATCTGTTGATGCATATCTTAATGCTACATGGAGTTGACCCCCTAGTTGAAGAGGCGGTCAACATCTGGCTCCACATGGGGACATGTGTTCGATCTTCTCACATGGGACATATATCATACGAGAATCCAACATCTACAAAAAGGTGCTCACCAATATCCAACATAAGCATACATATATATCAAACAAATAAATAGAATGCTATAAACAACATTTACATTATGAAATAACTAAAGTACAACATGTATAACTACAAAATGAATCTATGATACACAAATAATTCTAAGTACATATCAACATAATGAATGAAATAATACAAAGCTGAAATACAAGGAGAAAGGTTAGAGATATGTTACAAAGGGTGTCCAAATGGACACCAAGTTGCTGCATGAAGAACACTTCAAGGAGGGGTCCGCTCGCTAGCGTGTCTGACTTTATGTTGTCCCACTGGCCGAGAAGAGTTGCTAGAAGACTGATACACTTTATGCTGACTTCTTATTCTTTCATGTGAATTTCAGTTTATAACCTTAGGCCACTTGGGACAATTTTCCTTCAAAAATTTCTGATGGTTTTCCATAGGTGCTAAGTGCAAAGTCTGTGAACTTAGTTTTTCCTTAAAAGGCTTGGCATATCTTTTATTAGGGATGGTATACTTTACTTCATCAATATTAACATTATTATCCCTAGTAAACTCCATCAGATTTTCATCATTGAATCTATCTTTAACTTTCCCAATTTCTGAAAAATAAGGAGGGTGTGGCCCAATAATCCCATCTGACTTGTTCTGACATCTAACCGATTCATTTGATGAAGGCCGAGTTGATAACAAATTTTCAACTGACACATCTAACTCCGACTTTAACTCCGAAGAAGGCAAACCACTATCTGTCTTATCCAAATCTTCCTCAAGAAAAAGCCCATCAAAAGAATCCATGGGGTCCCAAACATTACAAATGCTTGGGGGTCTATCATTTAATTTTAGCTTTATAAGAGTAGACTCTATCTCATAACACCCCATTTCTACTTCCCGAAAAACAATCTCATTTTCCTTTTTCCTAGGATCTTCCACATGATATTTTCTTTCCAACTCTCTATTCAATTTAAACTCTAAACCATTTGGAGTTGGAATGGTGGCATAGGTTAAGTCCATCTGTAGATTACCACCTAACTCTACTGCTGTCTTTCTGTTTAGCAACATACACCAAGTATCCGATAGATCAATTACGACAATGTCCATCTCATTCATGATATCTGGGAATGCAACTAAGTGTACTTGTAACCCTTTAATCAGACCATGCACCGCTATGGTTCTGCTATCCATAGCACAAATGTTATGATAAGGCCTAGATATTCTTAAGTTTAACTTTTCCATTACTTTCTTAGTCATAACATTTGAGGTAGCTCCTGAATCTAGCATACAATTATGAAGAATAAAATCATTCACGAGCAAGGATAGGAAAAATGGTCTATTCTTTTCATTCCCCTTATCCATATTTTGTAGAATAATCGGTGCATCCTGATAAGTTCTTGTTGGTGGAATGTCAACACTTTTATGAGAAGGACAATCTATGGCCCTAAGCAACTTCTCCCTCTGAGAATGAATCTTCAATATTTTCGACACAGACACCAACATCTTTGCATTACTTAACCATCCTCTTAAGTCAATATTTAAATTTGAACTTGCATACACATTTGACTTAGGGGGTTTTGGAGCTACCTTGGGAATGTTTGTTTGGTTGTTACTTTGATTTTTATTTCCATTCCTTTGGTAGGTAATGCCTCTAAACTTAGCCATTTCAGCTACTTGTTGTGGAGTAGGCTTAGGACCAAACATTTCCGTCACCTTATCCACCACAACATAACTCATGCAATTCATATTTCTCACGCCCTCATTATGTTCATCTGAATCCATCCAATCATACATGCCATCATTATACTTATGACCAAACATATTAACTTGTTCATTCGAAGATCCATAAGGTCCCATCTCATCATAAAGGTGAAGGAAGACTTGGCAAGTTGGTTCATCATGGAATTGCTCACAAGGTCTGCAATAATGAATAACCTGGTGGTCAACCCAATTATTGGATTCAAATGAATTTGGTGGTCAACCCAATTAGTGGATTCAAATGAATTTGGTGGTCTTTGATCTTGGGGGAAGGGGGCGGGGGTTTCTTAGGCCATTTGTCATTTGGCCTATGTTGGGACCTATTATCTTGGCTCCTTTCCATGGCTATCAACCTATTCTGCATGGCATTTATCTGACTAACTTGCCCCTTCAATTGATTAGCATGATTAATTTCCATTTGTTTAATCAATTGAGTGAGTTCCTTAATGCCATCACTAGAGAGTTTCTGAGTTTCAACATTCTTCTTCTTCTCATCAAAAAGTTGGGAAGAATACCCTCTAGTAAAACCCGAGATGTTAGACTTCCTAGCATCCTGCATGTTCTTATCTATTTTGATAGCTGTGACTTGCGCTGCCTTTAAAGTCTGAGGATCCTTATCCCTTAAGACATACCTCATTTCTCCCTCAAAAGCCTCCATATAATATATCAAGACTGCAACATCTGAGGGCTTTATGTCATCATGAAGACCCTTCACCAAGTTATTGAACTTAGTGTTGAATTCTTCAACAGTTTCATTTTCTTTCTTCTGACTAGAAGTGAGTGCAGCTAATTGAAATCTATGTTCTTTTTGATCCCCCCAACTTTTTCTAAATTCATTCAATATCTCTTCAAGGGTGCTAAACTTAGCTAGATCAAAGTCGGTAAACCATTCAACGACACCCCCCTCTAGTGAATACACAAACAAAGGCATCTTCACGTCTTCTTCGTTATGACCTCGACAAAACTTGTCCACACACATCCTGAAATTCAAGATATGAGACTTTGCACTGATTGCATTGTTTCCCTGAAAAGTAGGTAACTTGTCTATGGCTTTCTCAGGGACTTGGTGCGGGGCACCTTGGATTGCTGCAAAATTCGAAGGCCTCAAGAAGATGCTCATGGTTGCATTAGTATTACTAGTCGGATTATTAACAATTTGTTGATTATTAGTTTGGAACAAGAATTGGATCTCAGTGAGTGCTTCTTCTCCAAGACTTTCAAGTAGACTCCTAAGGGCAAGGCGATTTATCCTCCTCCTATAAACCTTTTCGGGTTTAGGAAAAGAGTAAATCAAGCCTTGTGCAACGCTGCTAGTAATATACCTGACAGATTTGTTCAATGGAGTCGCCACTTGGAAAGGATTCACACGAAATCAACCAATGCAAGTTCAAAGATTTTAGGGACTAAAGATGTTTTATTATTTAGTTCTAAAAGAATAAGTTAAGTTGTTTTGACCAAGGATAAATGACTTATCCTCGACAACGACGCCAAAGATGTTGCCGTCCTTATACACACTTGC
The DNA here is from genome assembly GCA_000966675.3 of Picea glauca. Lineage (NCBI taxonomy): Eukaryota > Viridiplantae > Streptophyta > Pinopsida > Pinales > Pinaceae > Picea > Picea glauca. The sequence continues at coordinate 788,065 of JZKD02S1613048.1, forward strand.
AAACGTAAGCTAAGTCCTGCTCACTTAGTGTGTCCTCGGAGGCACAATGCCTAGGTTCAAAGTCCACACTGTCACTTTGACTTGAACCTCTTTCGTTTAGGCTAACTCCTAGGGAAGCCAAGGGGGAGTAGACCCTAGTTACTAGATGAAATTAACGTTATGTTCTAGGAGTTGGTTTTAATTGGTTAAATGGTCAAGGGGAATCTAGCCTATGATGTTAAGTAGCGAATGCAAGATGCAACTATCTAAGTATGAGAGTCAGACCTTTTCCTAGGGCAACTAAGACTAGTGCCTAAGATTGGGCAAGGGGTCAACTAAGTTAAGGGGATGTTTGTTGCAAGATAATTACAAGTTAAAAGTATTACAACAAGATAGATACAAAAGAATATGTCAGATATATAAAGCTAGATAAACTAGATACAAGATATACAATATACTAACAAGTGCTTGAAATGTGCAGGAAAAGAAGATATTCAAAGACGAGAGATAATCAACATATCAAGCCAAGCATGCTCACAACAGATAGAA
>JZKD02S1613049.1:78685-91504 GCA_000966675.3 Picea glauca
AATATAATTGTCTGCTAAATGTCAAACAAATTGTCAGAGGTTTCAGTGAAGGCTCTGGAATTTCTGTTGCTCAACTATCTCATTGGTATATAGGATCTTGTATTGGATGGCACTTTTTTTTATATACCCAAGAAAGTGTATACAGTATTATTTTGATCCTATCTAAAAATAGGGACTTACTCTCTAGTATATTTTTGCAGTCTTATTACGCATGATTGCACTTGAAATTTTGGACTTTAGCCCAACAATTGCGAGTTTATGTGATAACACACCCAAGACATATCCTAGTGATCCTAAACCTCATTAGACAAGACCCCCTTTACCATTGGAAGTTAGTCCTCCTCCTCAACCAACCTTKCCTAAGACCGATGATATAGATTTAAATATTGATATGGCTAGTATCTTAACAAAGGTTAATGTCCTATCCCTCTTCGTATTGATATTGTATTTTTTTTTAAATACCTACAACATAGTCATTATTGCAACATCTTGGAGTGTCGCTCCCATAGAAACCACATCGGAGATAATACCTCTTAACGTCACTCTTCCCACGTTCTAGACGTTTCTCTTGCCACCTTCAAGACGTTGGTCTTGCCATGTTCAAGACGTCTCTCTTTCCACGTTCCAGATGTTGCTCTTCCCACGTTCTAGACGTTTCTCTTGCCACCTTCAAGACGTCGGTCTTGCCACATTCAAGAAGTCTCTCTTGCCACGTTCCAGACGTCTCTCTTGCTACATTTAAGACGTCCCTATTGCCACGTTCAAGACATCAGTCTTGCCACGTTCCATACGTCTCTCTTGCCACATTCCAGACGTCTCTCTTGCCACGTTCAAGACGTTGGTCTTGCCACTTCCAAGACTTCGCAATAATGACGAAATCTATGTCGTCGGAAAAGAGACATCATGTAAAACGATGTTTGAGGGGGTCCATTGTTTGTCATTCTCCCGACAATATAAAGTGGCTATTGCGTCGAACGCATCGTCGAAATTTGACCCAAATGTACTAGTGTTCAATCAGCTAGTTTATCCTCTTGGCAATGTCATTTGGTTCTTCATTTGAGTCTTGCTAGAGTTTTATTATTGGCAATGCTAGATTTATTGGTAAAATGATGTCAGTACCATATATCATCTAAAATGGAGACATTCCGATTGACCTTTTGGTACCTATCTTGTTAGCCCATAAAGCATATTTTAAATGTGAATGCCATGCTTTCTTATTTTTGGTCAAAACCTTCTTAATTATAGTAATCAAAATTTTGTTAGATGACTCAGCTAGACCATTGCCCTATGGATAGTAAGCCATGGAACGTCCTAGCACAATATTATATTTTTGGAAAAAGCCTATCATGGCCATAAAATTGAATGCTTGGGCATTATCAATAACTATTTTTTGGGGACTGTCACACACCCACTATGGTAACTAAGACTTTTCTCCCTTTTTCTCTTTTATTCCTTCTTTATCAGGGAACAGAATCCCCAAGTTTCTATGGGGCCTGTTGCAGACCCTACCTTCCCTTATCCTTCCCCATGTGATCGTTTTCTATGACCACTGGCCTTACTAGAAAGGCACTTTCGTCTTTCACAATTCGGGGAATCGCGATGCAAGCGTTCCCTTGTTCTCTGTCTTTCGAAGTGCCGAAACCCAAAAAGAAGGGTCTAACTGATAGTAGAATTACTCAATGGCTCAGATTATATCCCGACACTCTACCTTTCAGGGTTTTGCATACCGAAAGACGAGGGGTTCATACCCTTTGATTCCCTGGGTACCGAAACACTGAAACCCATATACCTACTAAGCTCATTTTGTGGTTTCGCAAGTCAGGGTTTCATGATATGTGAAGACAGGAGGTCTTGCACTTGAGTTCCCAAGAGCTGAAAATCTAAAGCCTATCCACTCTGTTCAGCTCATTTCGGGGTTTCAAAAATTGGGATTTCGCGATATGCAAAGACAGGAGGTCTCACACTTGAGTTCCCAGGAGTCGAAACTCTGAAGCCTATCCACATTGCTCAGCTCATTTTAGGGTTTCACAAATCGAGATTTCACGATATGTGAAGACATGAGGTCTCGTACTTGAGTTCTCAGGAGCTGAAACTCTGAATCCTATCCACTCTGCTCAACTCATTTCAGGGTTTCGTAAATCGGGATTTCGCGATATGAGAAGACAGGAGGTCTTGCACTTGAGTTCCCAGGAGCCGAAACTTCGAAGCCTATCCACTCTGCTCAGCTCATTTCGAGGTTTCACAAATCAAGATTTTGTGATATGAGAAGACAGGAGGTCTTGCACTTGAGTTCCCAGGAGTTGAAACTCCAAAGCCTATCCACTCTGCTAAGCTCATTTTGGGGTTGCGTAAATCAGGATTTCACGATATACGAAGACAGGAGGTCTCGCACATGAGTTCCCAGGAGCCGAAACTCTGAAACGTCGAACCTTGAGGGAACCATTCTCTTGAGTACAAGGCTTCTAGACTTATACTACAAAATACTTCAATGGGATCTTGGGTAAGTATCCCCAGGCTGGGTGACCTGACTAAAAGGCCTTCTTAAATTACTGAGCTATGAACTCTATGACAGGGTTGAGGTAAGCTCGTATGGTTTCTAAAATGGTAGTCCTTTAAAGGAACTCACTCTGGCTCTGGAAGGTGAGGGAACTTCCCAAGGGGATGTTCCTTCGGGAAATCAAACCAGGGCATAGCACGAGTCAAATACATGGGACAAGTCTCAAGGGAACGACTCATAATCTGAACTTATTCATTCTCTACATAAACCGATTATGGTCATATATGTATGAGTATGCATCCATTATTTCTGGTCAAAACACCAGGAAAACACTGATATACAGAAATCATTTATGAGTGTACAAACATGAGCATGTGTCCATTATATTCAATTCAAGACACGAGATATAAACACTTATCATAAAAACACCAAGTGTGACGCGACTGCTGAGAGGAGTGCTCATTTATACCCAACCATAGGCTCAGTGATTCCAATCAGATTTACCACTAACCACCCTCGAGATGGACCATGATGCTTTGAGACTCAGTCTCCTACTTCCCACTCGTCAGAAGTCGAGGATGAAGGTTACTCTCCTTCTCCTCTACTCATGACTCACTTTATTTTTCAGACTTCTTTTGGTTCTCTTTTCGCAATTCCTGCCGCGTGCGCTCCCCCCCTTCCACACTTCTTTCCTTGCCTTTTTCTATGAGGTTGCATGTGGCACAAATTTCCCTGTCCGATGGTCAGGTCTAAGAGCTTCTATGGATGGGAGGTTCTCCCCCATCCCCTCATTTACTCTTGAGGAGCCTCCCCACCTACCATCCGGGTGGGTAATTCATTTAGGGGTTTGAGAGTGAGCTTTGGTTTTCGAGCATGTACAAACCAGTACGGTTTCGGTTCGGTGGAAGTTAACGTAGCCATTCCCGGCCCCTTCCACCACCTCTCATCAACCATCATGGTTCCTTTCAGCACAACCCCCTCCCAGCAATCATGCGACACATATTCGTGATATAATTTTCATTCATCGGCCTTTTATACAAAGGTCTGTCAAATCAAACATTTACATATTTGAGTTTGCCATAGTTTTTGGCCAATATAGTTATTTTTACAGACTGGGGGAAACATGGTGTTACAAATACCTCCCCCTTAAAGGAACATCATCCCCAATGTTCTATCTATCAACATGACATGTATGTCTAGAAGTAAACAAAATCGGATGTGCNCCTAAGACCGATGATATAGATTTAAATATTGATATGGCTAGTATCTTAACAAAGGTTAATGTCCTATCCCTCTTCGTATTGATATTGTATTTTTTTTTAAATACCTACAACATAGTCATTATTGCAACATCTTGGAGTGTCGCTCCCATAGAAACCACATCGGAGATAATACCTCTTAACGTCACTCTTCCCACGTTCTAGACGTTTCTCTTGCCACCTTCAAGACGTTGGTCTTGCCATGTTCAAGACGTCTCTCTTTCCACGTTCCAGATGTTGCTCTTCCCACGTTCTAGACGTTTCTCTTGCCACCTTCAAGACGTCGGTCTTGCCACATTCAAGAAGTCTCTCTTGCCACGTTCCAGACGTCTCTCTTGCTACATTTAAGACGTCCCTATTGCCACGTTCAAGACATCAGTCTTGCCACGTTCCATACGTCTCTCTTGCCACATTCCAGACGTCTCTCTTGCCACGTTCAAGACGTTGGTCTTGCCACTTCCAAGACTTCGCAATAATGACGAAATCTATGTCGTCGGAAAAGAGACATCATGTAAAACGATGTTTGAGGGGGTCCATTGTTTGTCATTCTCCCGACAATATAAAGTGGCTATTGCGTCGAACGCATCGTCGAAATTTGACCCAAATGTACTAGTGTTCAATCAGCTAGTTTATCCTCTTGGCAATGTCATTTGGTTCTTCATTTGAGTCTTGCTAGAGTTTTATTATTGGCAATGCTAGATTTATTGGTAAAATGATGTCAGTACCATATATCATCTAAAATGGAGACATTCCGATTGACCTTTTGGTACCTATCTTGTTAGCCCATAAAGCATATTTTAAATGTGAATGCCATGCTTTCTTATTTTTGGTCAAAACCTTCTTAATTATAGTAATCAAAATTTTGTTAGATGACTCAGCTAGACCATTGCCCTATGGATAGTAAGCCATGGAACGTCCTAGCACAATATTATATTTTTGGAAAAAGCCTATCATGGCCATAAAATTGAATGCTTGGGCATTATCAATAACTATTTTTTGGGGACTGTCACACACCCACTATGGTAACTAAGACTTTTCTCCCTTTTTCTCTTTTATTCCTTCTTTATCAGGGAACAGAATCCCCAAGTTTCTATGGGGCCTGTTGCAGACCCTACCTTCCCTTATCCTTCCCCATGTGATCGTTGTCTATGACCACTGGCCTTACTAGAAAGGCACTTTCGTCTTTCACAATTCGGGGAATCGCGATGCAAGCGTTCCCCTGTTCTCTGTCTTTCGAAGTGTCGAAACCCAAAAAGAAGGGTCTAACCGATCGTAGAATTACTCAATGGCTCAGATTATATCCCGACACTCTACCTTTCAGGGTTTTGCATACCGAAAGATGAGGGGTTCATACCCTTCGATTCCCTGGGTACTGAAACACTTAAACCCATATACCTACTAAGCTCATTTTGGGGTTTCGCAAGTCAGGGTTTCATGATATGTGAAGACAGGAGGTCTTGCACTTGAGTTCCCAAGAGCTGAAACTCTAAAGCCTATCCACTCTGTTCAGCTCATTTCGGGGTTTCAAAAATTGGGATTTCGCGATATGCAAAGATAGGAGGTCTCACACTTGAGTTCCCAGGAGTCGAAACTCTGAAGCCTATCCACACTGCTCAGCTCATTTTAGGGTTTCACAAATCGAGATTTCACGATATGTGCAGACATGAGGTCTTGTACTTGAGTTCTCAGGAGCCGAAACTCTGAATCCTATCCACTCTGCTCAACTCATTTCAGGGTTTCGTAAATCAGGATTTCACGATATGAGAAGACAGGAGGTCTTGCACTTGAGTTCCCAGGAGCCGAAACTTCGAAGCCTATCCACTCTGCTCAGCTCATTTCGAGGTTTCACAAATCAAGATTTTGTGATATGCGAAGACAGGAGGTCTTGCACTTGAGTTCCTAGGAGTTGAAACTCCAAAGCCTATCCACTCTGCTAAGCTCATTTTGGGGTTGCGTAAATCAGGATTTCACGATATACGAAGACAAGAGGTCTCGCACATGAGTTCCCAGGAGCCGAAACTCTGAAACGTCGAACCTTGAGGGAACCATTCTCTTGAGTACAAGGCTTCTAGACTTAGACTACAAAATACTTCAATGGGTTCTTGGGTAAGTATCCCCAGGATGGGTGACCTGACTAAAAGGCCTTCTTAAATTACTGAGCTATGAACTCTATGACAGGGGTGAGGTAAGCTCGTATGGTTTCTAAAATGGTAGTCCTTTAAAGGAACTCACTCCGGCTCTGGAAGGTGAGGGAACTTCCCAAGGGGATGTGCCTTCGGGAAATCAAACTAGGGCATAGCACGAGTCAAATACATGGGACAAGTCTCAAGGGAACGACTCATAATCTGAACTTATTCATTCTCTACATAAACTGATTATGGTCATATATGTATGAGTATGCATCCATTATTTCTGGTCAAAACACCAGGAAAACACTGATATACAGAAATCATTTATGAGTGTACAAACATGAGCATGTGTCCATTATATTCAATTCAAGACACGAGATATAAACACTTATCATAAAAACACCAAGTGTGACGCGACTGCTGAGAGGAGTGCTCATTTATACCCAACCATAGGCTCAGTGATTCCAATCAGATTTACCACTAACCACCCTCGAGATGGACCATGATGCTTTGAGACTCAGTCTCCTACTTCCCACTCGTCAGAAGTCGAGGATGAAGGTTACTCTCCTTCTCCTCTACTCATGACTCACTTTATTTTTCAGACTTCTTTTGGTTCTCTTTTCGCAATTCCTGCCGCGTGCGCTCCCCCCCTTCCACACTTCTTTCCTTGCCTTTTTCTATGAGGTTGCATGTGGCACAAATTTCCCTGTCCGATGGTCAGGTCTAAGAGCTTCTATGGATGGGAGGTTCTCCCCCATCCCCTCATTTACTCTTGAGGAGCCTCCCCACCTACCATCCGGGTGGGTAATTCATTTAGGGGTTTGAGAGTGAGCTTTGGTTTTCGAGCATGTACAAACCAGTACGGTTTCGGTTCGGTGGAAGTTAACGTAGCCATTCCCGGCCCCTTCCACCACCTCTCATCAACCATCATGGTTCCTTTCAGCACAACCCCCTCCCAGCAATCATGCGACACATATTCGTGATATAATTTTCATTCATCGGCCTTTTATACAAAGGTCTGTCAAATCAAACATTTACATATTTGAGTTTGCCATAGTTTTTGGCCAATATAGTTATTTTTACAGACTGGGGGAAACATGGTGTTACAAATACCTCCCCCTTAAAGGAACATCATCCCCAATGTTCTATCTATCAACATGACATGTATGTCTAGAAGTAAACAAAATCGGATGTGCNACCTACTTCCTTTCCAGAGGGATCGTCTGATGCTTATCCCTTATCTCTGGGGTGGACTTTTCTCGAGGTGCTCTTCCCAGTGTGGCCACTTAAAATACCACGTTTATGTATCTTAGGTGGACTTCGACTTTTCTTTGTCTATCGTCGGTCCGCGTGACTGGTGTTAGGTTCATGCTGCAATTGTCTTTGTATGTTGGATAAACTCTGTAGTAAGACTGCATTGATTTTCGTTTTCTTCTCTTGCTCTTTTATCATCCTCTCGTTGTCGGCCTTGCAGCTCTGTAGTTCGACCATGAGGCTCCTCACAGTATCAGCTAGATCTAGAGGGGTCCCTACCACCCTCCTTTCGACAGACTCTTTGTCTCTATTGTGCGAGCCATCCCCCACTTCATGGTGAGTCACAATTCTATGCATCTGTAGTTTTCCGCAGTTGATCTCCCGCTCATGTGCAAAAGAAAAATGCTTGTTGTTAGTCAATATTTATATTCATTCATAACCAGTACATAATTCATATTTTTCACATGGACACGCACAATAGGAGTTTTCATTCTTAACTTTGACTTGGGATTAAGGGGGTTAAGATAGAGGGTTACTCCTATTAAGAGTACTCTGAATGGAGTCTTTGCACAATTTGTTCATTAGCCCAAGTAGGCCAAGTGTTGTAACCATGCTCTGATACCAATTTGTCACACACCCACTATAGTAACTATGATCCAGGTGGATATTGGGGNGCTGAGGTTGTAAAGTGGACTTCAAAGGGATGTCGTCATGATTAAATAACCTCTCTAAAGGGATCAATCCTTTTGGAATCTGATTGTTTTTCAAAACCAACATACGGTGATTAGCAATCTTATCTTGAAAATCTTGGGGGTCTTCCCCTTCTTGCATGATCCAGACAAGAGCATTCTAGATTTCTTGGTGAACGTGTGTTTCGACAAACTCATCTATCATTTCTAAAAAAAATCTGAGTTGTTCATCATCCTCAAAAACCTACCAATGTTGTATGTTATTCGGTATGGAAGGCCTGTGTCTCATCTTTATATGATATTTAAGTTTGAAAGTCGTTGGAGGTGTAAAGGTTGAGGCTGCTTTAGCCAACGAATCTACTCGTTGATTTTCAGTCCTAAGAATGAAATGAACATTAACTGATGAAAAGAAGTTCTCAATCAGATACCAAGCATAGTTCCTATAAGATCTCGGTCTTGAGTGCTTAGCCTAGTATTGATGATTGATTTTTTTTATGATCAGTTCATCATCACCGTAGACTTATAAGTTCTTGATCTTTAATTTTGTGGCAGCTTCTAATCCCAGGACTAGAGCCTCATATTCACAAACATTGTTAGTATAATGAATATCCCATTGTAGTCTATAAGAAAAAGGTATGATCAACTCATCATCAAGTGCCATGAACAACACTCCAACTCCTGCTCCTTCACAAGATTAAGCACCATCAAAAAACATTTTCCAAACTCCTGAACTATATACATCTTTATTTATTTTTTTATTATTTTTCTTTTTTATTTTCTGTACAACTTTATTCTATACATACATCGATATCACCATCAATAGATAGAATACAATTCCCTAAATCTTGATCAACAATATAAACAGGGTAGTTGTTTGGGTTGTGTGGGTCACTTACTGTAAACGCCAACCTGGTTTCTCTGTACAAGCGTGTGAATTGTCCTCCAAAGATCGGGATCATGGCATACGTCATGTCGATTTGGAGGGATCCTCCAAGTTTGGCACCCCAGGACCTAGATAATAACATGCCATACTTTGGGGGTATATCAACGACAACCACATCCATTAGAACGCTTTTTGCAAGTATCTGTGCAAGATTAACTACTAAGTATTTTATCATGCCTATATATTTAACTTTTCTTGAATCAAATGAATACAAATATCCATAAGGTTGAGTGATTCCAAGACCAAGTCTATCCATAATGGATTTAGGCATTACATTGTGAGAGGCTCCAGAATCCAACATAAAATTATGGAGCAAGTGATCATACATAGTTAGCATGATATAGAAAGGGGCAACGGTATCTCTATCACCTTCAAAATGAGGGCCAAAAATTATATTAGGCTTGTCATCCTCTAAGTTTATAACATCGACCTAACTTTCATTTTCTAAAAACTAATTATTTTAGCAATTTGCTTTCTGTATAGTGAGTTTTTTCCCAGTTCGACAAGAGGTATAGGAATTTTGATTTTATTGATTTTGTTTTTCAGATTAAAATTTCCCATTGTTTTGTCAATCTATATGGTTTGGTCTTCTATCCCCTTCTTTTCAGCTTTCTTTTGTTGTGAGCTTTTTGTTTCAGCTACGGGAACCTTCGCTTTCTGTGTGTTGACGACGGGTGTTTCTGCTGACTTTGTCTTGGTAGGTTGTGTGTTAGCGGTCTTGGTTTTAACAGTCTTCTTTTCAGCAGCTTTTGAAGTTGCCTCATCTATTTCCCCCCTTGGTAGAATTTTTTTCATTGGGGTGGTTGCGAAACTTTTGTTTCTAGGCCTTAGATTGTACTTATGGTGGAGTTCGGCCATTATATCATCTGTGATTCCTTGATAGGTTGAATCTCCTGTAATATTGTTGTTCTTTTTACTCTCATACTTGTGTTCTGCATTTAAAGATTTTTCATAATATTTTCTTGTCAAATAAGGTTGTTAACAGTCATCGCCAAGATTATTTATGTCTTATTCTAACTCCTCAAAATCTTCCATGTCTTCTCCTATAAAGTTTTCACTTTTAAAGGGGGCTTGGATTTTTTAATCCTCATTCTTAATTTGCCTTTGTTGTGTTTGAGGGTTAGGATTCCTTCTGAAATATTTTCTGGGAAAATGATCATTCTTTGATTGATCTAGTTCCATTCTTGAGATATTGTTTGACAATTCTTTAATTATTCTCATGATGCAAGAGAATCTCTCCATGACAGTCAGCCAGCCACATCAGCGAATTTAAATCGCGCGTTGAAGAGAGGCGCAGCCTCCTTTGGAATTTGAATTTAATGTAATTAAATGTTTAAGCTGTTGAGCTGTGAAGCCATGCCTTTGTGCAGGCATTAGGTAGATATGCCTTTAATGTTTGTAGGGCTGAGATCTAGATCCATATGCTGGACTAGACAACCCATTCAATGTAATTGAATAGGGTAGGTAGATTGGAGGGAAGAGCTCTAAGAGCATCCTCATGTAAAAATATCTATTGTATCTCTTTAGTAGAGAGGAGAGTTAGAGGTTGAGAGGGAGAGAAGAGAATCTGCGTGTAGAGAGAAGAAAAGAAGGAGACGAGACCTTGTTACAGGTTGTGCTTAGGAACACCTTGTAAATACAAGCATTTTCCATTTAATATAAATAGAAGTAGTTTTTCCTGCATGGATTCTGTGTTGAATGAATGTATGTGAGTGTTCTTATATGCTGTAGATGTATACTGTAGGTTTTCATTTGCAAGAGTGTGTCTGATTTCAGGTGAAGGTCTTTGAGGCTTCATACCAGGAGGGTGTGACAGAACGTTGTGGGTTCTAATAGCCGTGCACAGAGGTTGCACTTCTGAATTCTGCGGGTTCATACAAAGACGTGTTGCGGCACAAGAAATGGAATCAAAAAATCAGGAAAGACCTATGAGGTTATTGAACACCTCAAGAGACAAGGTTATGTAGGAGATACAAAATTTTAGACAGAAGCTCTGAGGAGTTATGTGAAGCTCTGCCAAGTGGGCATCAAGTCGGTGCAAGGAATGCACAAAGGAGGACTTCTGTCGAGAAGTTCAAGAAGAAATAGAATCACTAAGGATTCTGAGAGCTCTGCCAGGTGGGCATTGAGCGAGTGGAAGGAAGAGACACTCTGCCAAGTAGGCATTTGAGTTAGTGTGCAGATAGGCACAGGAGAAGAGAACTCTTTGAGTTCTGTATTGTGAAGGAAGAATCTACTGAGGGGTCTTCACAAGGATACTAAATACCCTGCAGACTCAGCAAGAGGTTGCTTGAGTAGAAGGATAGCTAGGAGGGCATTATATTCTCCATCTGTGGGAGAAAGAAGAAGGATTTATTTCCTTAGAGAAATAAGTGTTGAAAAGCTCAGGAGAGACAGCACTGTGCGTGCATGAGAATACTCTGTAGGGGCGCAGGAGTTGAAGAATCCTTTGGGGCTCGAAAATAAAAGCTCAGGAGGAATAGTGCCTTAGGTGCACAGAGTGTAGCTGCAAGGAACACAGGGGTCGAAGAATTCTTTGGAGAGTTCAAAGTTCTCCAAGCTCAGGAGGAATAGCGTCATGAAGAGCGCAGGCAAGGACTCAGATTGTGGAGCTCGCAAGAGGAACCATAACAAAGGTTGAAGCCTCTAAAAGATTGAAATTCTTCCGAGTCTCGGAAGACAGTGCATAAGCTCAGGAGGGAGCACAGTAGCCATCAGATTGGCTGGAGAAAAGAGATCTGGAACGTTGGTTTCTACATCCAGGAAGGAGAAAGAAGAGCACACAGAAGAGGAGATCGTGAGCCATGGGATCTCACTTAGATACTCGTCAGTCGTTGGATCGGCTAGAAGATGCACAGGGTTTAAACCCTCTCAAGCCAAGCAATAGTCCCGACACATATCGGGATATCAGCACTCGGGATATCGGAGTTCTCGAGGTCGAGAGATCGAGGCTTTATAAGTCCCGAAATAGTGAAAGAATCGCAGTCGTTGATTTGTGGGAGGACACATGTCACGCGATCATTCATTTCAAAGATCCAGGCACTGGTATTTGTGGAGGCGAGAGTCCCTAAATAGGCATCGGGATATCGGGACTTCAACGATCGGCCTATCGGGAGTTTCAAAGAGAAGAGATCGGGAATTTCTATGAGAAAATTCCAGGGAAATATCTGAGTCGTCTGTTTGTGGAGACACGTGGTGGGGATCGAGCGAACCATCGGTATATCGACTACCAGGGTTTTAAATTGAAAGGGAACTTGTGTCATCAGGGCATCGAAAGTATCGAAATCCCAAGGTTGAATCAGGACCGCCCATCTCGAGGGGACACATGGCATAGATCTAAGATCTCGAGAAAATTTTCGAAAGGGAAGACCCCGTCAGAGTTTCGGGATTCGGAAAATCGGAGGTTCTGTGAGCAAGAGATCGGGAAAATCCCTGTTGGAAACCTCGTAAACAATCGCAGTCGTCCATCAGTTGGGACACGTGGATGAGATTGGAAGCCCATCGGCATTTTGATCATCGGGACTCACATAGGTAAGTATTTTGATTTTGAAGTTGGAGAAACCCGAGGGTCAATCTGAACCGTCCGTCACTTGGACGCGTGTCAAAAATTAGAAGAGAGTCGAGTATCGGTATTTTGTGAGTTTTGGAGATGAGGAAAACTTGCATTTCAGAATCGCGAAGTCTGATTTTTTGAAAAAAAGGAGAGCTCCGTGTGGGACCCCGCTGATGTCATCTTGTCAGAACGAGGCATCGGGAATTTGAAGTCCCAGAGACCCCGAGAACAAATCAGGTTCGTTCATCTCTAGAGGAAGCATGGCAACAATCGAGGCTATTGGGGGAAATTCTGACAGAGAAGCCAAATCGGCATATCGGGATTCGGCGTTTCGTGAATCCTAAAGACAAGGCATTCAGAGAATTTGAAATTGCGAATCGCGAAATAGCGAGGAGCAGCGAGGACCGTCCATCCTTGAGGACGCGTGGCCGAGATCGAAGCCTTCGGGAAATTTCCCGAAAGGAAAAGTCAATTGTCAGGAAATCGAGAGTCAGG
>JZKD02S1613049.1:107312-119918 GCA_000966675.3 Picea glauca
ATCAAAGTGAATGGATATAGTTTGAAAGTCATTCGTAGTCATACAATAAACCAATGGTAAAGTGTCTTTCAGAAAATCAATAAAAGACTACGACAGTCCAAACAACAATGGAGGAGTTTTCACACTTTCAGTTGTGAAAACTGAATCGAAATCAAATTGCAATTGYCGCAAGAAATGAAACAAATGTCTAGTTGCAAAATGCGACGATGACTTGTCGATTTAGAAAACAATTAGGTGTAGGCAGCTTTTTTTTAGGGCAATTAAAAAAAATATTATTGCCTGCCAATAGGTAGGTAGATTGGAGGGAAGAGCTCTAAGATCCTCCTCATGTAAAAAGATCTATTGTATCTATTTAGTAGAGAGGAGAGCTAGAGGTTGAGAGTGAGAGAAGAGAATCTGTGTGTAGAGAGCAGAAAAGAAGGAGTTGAGACCTTGTTACAGGCTGTGCTCAGGAACACCTTGTAAATACAGGCATTTTCCATTTAATATAAATAGAAGCAGTTTTTCCTGCATGGATTATGTGTTGAATGAATGTTTGTGAGTGTTATTATATGTTGTAGATGTATACTGTAGGTTTTTATTTGCAGGAGTGTGTCTGATTTCAGGTGAAGGTATTTGAGGCTTCATACCAGGAGGGTGTGACAGAACGCTGCGGGTTCTGATAGGCATGCACAGAGGTTGCACTTCTGAATTCTACGGGTTCAGACAAAGACGTGCTACAACACAAGAATTGGAATCAACAACTCAGGAAAGACCTATGAGGTTATTGAACACCTCAGGAGACAAGGTTGTGTAGGAGATACACAATTTCAGACAGAATCTCTGAGGAGTTCTGTGAATATTTTCCAAGTGGGCATCAAGTCGGTGCAAGGAATGCACAAATGAGGACTTATGTTGAGAAGTTCAAGAAGAAACAGAATCATTAAGGATTCTAAGAGCTCTGCCCGGTGGGAATTGAGCGAGTGGAAGGAAGAGACACTATGCCAGGTGGGCATTTGAGTTAGTGTGTAGACAGGCACAGGAGAAGAGAACTCTTTCAGTTCTGTATTGTGAAGGAAGAATCCACTGAGGGGTCTTCACAAGGTTACTAAATACCCTGCAGACTCAGCAAGAGGTTGCTTGAGTAGAAGGATAGCTAAGAGGGCATTATATTCTCCATCTGTGGGAGAAATAAGAAGGATTTATTTGCTTAGAGAACTGAGTGTTGAAAAGCTCAGGAGAGACAGCACTGTGCGTGCATGAGAATACACTACAGGGGCACAAGAGTTGAAGAATCCTTTGGGGTTCAAAAACAAAATCTCAGGAGGAATAGTGCCTTAGGTGCACAGAGTGTAGCTGTAAGGAATGCAGGGGTCGAAGAATTCTTTGGAGAGTTCAGAGTTCTCCAAGCTCAGGAGGAACAACATCGTGAAGAGCACAGGCGAGGACTCAGATTGTGGAGCTTGCAGGAGGAACCATAACAAAGGTTGAAGCCTCTGGAAGATTGAAATTCTTCCAAGTCTTGGAAGACAATGCGCAAGCTCAGGAGGGAGCACAGCAGCCTTCATATCAACTGGAGAAAATAGATCTGGACCGTTGGTTTCTACATCCAGGAAGGAGCAAGAAGAGTGCACAGAAGAGGAGATCGTGAGTCGTGGGATCTCACTTAGATACTCGTCAGTCGTTGGATCGGTCAGAAGGTGCACGGGGTTTAAACCCTCTCAAGTTGAGCAAGAGTCCCGACACATATCGGGATATCGACACTCGGGATATCAGAGTTCTCAAGGTCAAGATATAGAGGCTTTATAAGTCCCGAAATAGTGAAAGAATCACAATCTTTGATTTGTGGGAGGACGCGTGTCACGCGATCATTCATTTCGAAGATCCGGGCACTGGTATTCGTGGAGGCGAGAGTCCCGAAATAGGCATCGGGATATTGGGACTTCAGCGATCGGCCTATCGGGAGTCTCGAAGACAAGAGATCAGGAATTTCTATGAGAAAAGTCCTGGGAAATATTTGAGTCGTCCGTTTGTGGAGACACGCGGCAGGGATCGAGCGAACCATCGGTATATCGGCTACCGGGGTTTTAAATTGACGGGGAACTTGTGTCATCAGGGCATAGAAAGTCTCAAAATACTGAGGTTGAATCAAGACCGCCCATCTTGAGGGGACATGTGGCGTAGATCTAAGATCTCGAGAAAAGTTCCGAAAGGGAAGACTCCATCGGAGTTTCGGGATTTGGCAAATCAGAGGTTCTGTGAGCAAGAGATTGGGAAAATCCTTGTTGGAAACCCCACAAACGATTGGAGCCATCCATCAGTTGGGACATGTGGATGAGATCGGAAGCCCATTGGCATTTTGATCATCGGGACTCACATAGGTAAGTATTTTGATTTTGAAGTTGGTGAAACCTGAGGGTCAATCTGAACCGTCTGTCACTTGGACGCGTGTCAAAAATCAGAAGAGAGTCGGGGATCGACATTTCATGAGTTCTGGAGACGAGGAAAACTTTCATTTCAGAATCGCGAAGTCCGATTTTCCGAAAAAAAGGAGAGCTCCGTGTGGGATCCCGCTGACGTCATCTCGTCAGAACGAGGCATCGGGAATTTTAAGTCGCAGAGACCCCAAGAGAAAATCAGGGCCATTCATCTCTAGAGGACGCGTGGTGACAATCGAGGTTATCGAGGGAAATTCCGACAGAGAAGCCAAATCGGTATATCGGGATTCGGCGTTTCGCGAATCCTGAAGACAAGGCATCAGGAGCATTTGAAATCATGAATCACGAAATAGCGAGGAGCAGCGAGAATAGTCCATCCTTGAGGACGCGTGGTCGAGATCGAAGCCTTTGGGAAATTTCCTGAAAGGAAAAGTCAATTGTCGGGAAATCGAGAGTCGGGAAATCAGGGAGCCCATGGACAAGAGGCTCAATACATATTGACACTCAAAACCCCGAATCCCGATAATAGATAGGAGTGTGGTCATATAAGGAAGGGTCGTGTGGACTAGGAGCATAGCCAGGAGGGGCTGAAGAAAAAAGRAAGCGCATCGGGATATCSGAGATTGGGGATTCGAGGAAGCAAGTGTTGGTGACATTRGGGATTGGAAAAKCCCGAAACCCGATTGTAACTTTCTGCGGTGAACGGAGAAGGGACCGGACCACAAGGTTGTAAGGTGCCAAAAAAKAYCTGCGGGTCACATTTTGAATAACGATTCCAGGGGGGGAATCAAAGGAGCCGTTCCGTCTCGGGGGGTGAACTTTGAACGATCCTTAAGACCGGGAGGTTAGCCCAGMGGTCTYTGTCGAGGCAGAGGGGGYGAGATGYGTCATCTTGCCATGTCTTCCATCTTGTCTTTCGAAAACCTTCCAAATTCTGAGGGTCCTCCTTGTTCTCTGTACCTTCTGSTTTCTTTGTTTCCTGTTTCAAATTTGGTTTTTAGCTTTCCTGATGCCATCATATTTGATTCAATTTCTAAGGCATCGTCGTTCATTTTAGTGAGGTCTACTGATCTTCTCTCCCTCAAGAGCAGGGCGAAATTAGGGTCAAAAGCCCCAGCGAAAGTTACTTTCGATGTTGGTTGGGAAGTTTTGACCTCAGCTAGAATTTTATTATACAATTTATTAAACCTTGGGGTGAACTCGAGAATTGATTCAGATTTTTTCTTTCTCAGAGCCCCAAATTTGATTAGATAGTAGAGATGGTCTTTCCTTTCTCCCCATTGTCCGATAAAAGCATTTTCCAGTTCATGGTATGACCGTATTGATCCTGCTGCTAGACCTCAAAACCAGGTTCTCACATGTCCTTCAAAATTATGAACCAGAAGTCTTGAAAAGACATCTTCATGTTCAATACCAAGGATGTCCACAAATTGATCAAAGAAATTGATGTGTTTGGCTGCAGTTAAATCACCTTCTCCTGTGAATTTCGACATATTTTTCATGTAATTTTTGGGTAGATCGTGGAGAGGAACTGGGAGGACTAAAGGAGTATACCTAGCAGCTACTTTGGAAAATATTTGAGGGAGTGGTACTTTACCTCCTTCTCCTCCTCCCCCAGCACCACCTATGGCTCCACCCCCAGCCTCACCTCCTCTGGCCGCAGCCATAAATGATTTAGAGGTTGAAACTTGGATATTGTCGGGAGGAATTTTAAAGGGGTGTGGTAACCCTTCAGTTTTACCTGAATAGGGAAATATAGTATGAGGAAACTCATCATAAAGGGATAGGAAACTTGAAAAAGAGGGACTTAGAAAATGAGGACTGGTTTCTTCAGACTCACAGGGTGAATACACGGGAGAATCAACAGGAGTCAAGGTATATGGTATACTCGTCATAGTTCTGAGAGATGGGGAACTAAACCTCAGAAGGTGAAGGGATGTCAATCGAAGCAGGAAGTGAGATAGATATTTTACCTCTATTGGTGAAAGAAACAGTTGAGAAAGTCTCAGTTTTAAAATCGGGTACGACCAATCCAGGGTTTAGGGTTACAATTCTATCGGTGGATTTTTCTCCGCAAAAAGGTGGGATATTTGACCTTTAAAGTAGATCCTTAGTGTTTGACGGTGTGAATTTAGGTTGATAAATATTATTCTTCGATGAAGCAGTCTGTTTAAGGTATCTTCTTGATTTTAAAAATTTTTTTGGGTCGGATACAAGCGAAGTATGTTTGTCATTTGGATTCTTTCTGGTATTCTTTCATTTAAAAGCCAGATTATTAATCGTGCAGTCGCCAAGTGAAATATGAAAGTAGCCTTATAAATTTATCAATCTTTATTCACTATCAAAGAAAGAAAATATCGATGTCGTTCTTCCCAGGGAAAAATAATTTTGTTACTTCGTTCCCCGACAATGGTGCCAAAAAGATGTTGTTCCATAGTTTATACTTAAGTCTTTAAAAGTATAAAGTCTAGGCATCCGAAAAAGGTAGAGAAATTTAAGGTAAAAGAAGTATCAATTACTAAAAAGAAAATCTATGGTTGGTTTCTTAACTATCTATGTCTAGCTTCCCAGTGTTCCTAGATTTGGATATCGCATTCAATTGATGCCCATGAACGTTCTAATTGAACTCGGGTGTTTGGTGTCCATAAGATAGTGTTAAATAAGTTTAAAGTAATGTTATTTTGATCTGAAAGGATGGGATCTATATTGGGCTGTCTGGTAACAGGTACAATCATGAGGGATAAAGGTTTAAAAAATCTATTATTTTGTTTTCAATGTTTTCTATTTTTGTTTTCGATTATAAGAGAAAAATTTCCAAACTCAAATTAATAATATAACAGTTTAAAAGGTCATTTCTCGTTCCTGAGTCAAATTCAAAAATCATAAAAGTGATGGGAGACAAACATAAAAAATTTTAAGCAATGTGAGGCATCAGTCACGGAGGAATCTCACTTTGCAACAGGGGAAGAAGAAAGACAAGGGATCTCTAATGAAGCATAAAAATATAGTAATCTAAATAATCTATAGGTCTTGGGCCTGCTAATAGCAAGCACAGAGGAAAAAATGTAAACAATTAGATAACCAAGTAGCTCTTAACCACAGTAGATGTACTAAATTGAAATTAAACATTCATCAAAGATATATATATATATATGGGAAAGATGTTGAAAATGAAATTAAAGAGGAAACACATAACCCAAGGTTGACAGAATTTGGAATCTCCTTTGGTATTTTCATTAATCACTTTAAATGAGAAAACTTCTCTAGTACAATCGGACACAAAAAATCCTTTTCTCAGTCTTATGAAATTATATTTATACAAAGTCACCAATTCTTGACGGTTGGTGATTTCCTAACTCCTAGGGGCTATGGTTACAAAAACGCAAACTTGAACCGTTTGCATGGTTATCTTTATTTCTCTATCATCTTGATAATATGAGTTTACAATATGATACTTCATTTCTTTTTTGAAGTATCTCTTTTTTTTGGTCCGAGGCATTCAATACATTTTTCTAGAAAATGCACTAAAAATCTAGGAGGCTCTGGTATACCCTTTGCCTCGAACAGGTAAAGTTTCCTCTGAATTTTTAGAAATTGGTCTGCAATCCCTTTGTCAGCAAACTTAACTGATTGAAAATTTAAATTTGGCTTCACCAACCACCTGTCTATTTGGGTAACATCAATCTCTTTTAATTGCAAAATTTCAATCTGAATTTCATTCAAGTTATCTTTGAGTTTCAATTGATGTCTTACAATATTGATATGTCCTAGTAGCCCAGGACAAATGTCTTTTCCAATGCCTAATGATCCTTTGTCTAGAAAATCGAAGGTATCTTCGCAATCATCCTTGACTTCCTTGGCCATTTTCTTTCTTTAGGCTATGTTGGCATCCCATACTTTGAGCATGATATCACCTCTGATCTGCTCTGTGACAGACAACCTTGGAATTTTTTATACCTCTTTTTTTGCCGAAAGTACAACTCCTTTTAGAGAAGTAGCTCAAGTTGCTTTGGCCTCTTTTTCTTTCAAAACAATGTTATCAAAAGATTGACTTACTTCTTGGAAATAGTTCTGAATAACCTCTAACTTAGAAATCAATCTTTGTTGCTCCGCTTCTATCTTCATATGCACCTCCAGTGCATGGGCTTGAAAAACCTTTAAATTTATCACCTAATTTTGAATAGAATTCAACCTATCCTGCAATTGTCTCGCTAATTCTTCTTGTTGGATGACCTGCCCTTGACTAGATTGCATCTTCTTATACATCTCATCCAAGCTAGACCTGAGCAGTTGGATTTCTTGTTTGTCAACAACTCTAGCTTGTTCTATCCCTTTGTTTATCTCCTCTCTGATATTTTTCTCAATATTTTTTATTTGACTCTGCAACTGGGTTATCATTTGATTCCTCTGTTCCAATCTTGCTTTCAAATTGTCAACTGTGAATAAATTGGTTGTTTCTAAAGCTCCCATAGAGCCTGCTACCTCTGTGGTGAAATCTTCCTCTTCTAGGTTTTGTCCATCTACGAGCACTCTGTGTTTATTTAGCATTGTTCCTCCTTTCAAATGCATTTCCCATTTCACTACATCTTTCCTCTTCTTACTTAAAAAGTAGTCAGAGGAAGGTATCTCTTCTCTAAAGATTGAAGTAAGGTCACTTACAAATATAACTTCCAGCTGAGGAGTCCCAAAAGTTGACTGTAAAGGAGTTAATGATGCAATAGGGCTGCACAACTCTATAGATTGAGTTTCTCCTGCTATTTTGGGGATATCCGCAGGAATAGTTGATGATAAAGGAGGAATCATTTGACTCGACTTTTGAGGTGTTTCTGTTTGTGAAGCTTCTACTTTTTGTGAAGACGCTTCAGTCTTCTTTGGATTTTATTTTGCAGTATTCTCGTCAGAAGGATTTGGTTTGAAACTTGGAGGTAAATTTCCCTGTTCTAGATGAGAGGTTACCACTTCTCCCTACAGTAACTTAGGTAACCCACTTCGTATGTGCTTCTAGAAAGCAAGAAAGTTGGTCTACAGGTCAGGGGGTAACGCCCGAACTCTCTCTAATATCTCCTCATATGCTCTGGCTCCATTGAATCTGTCATCACAGGGGGAGGCTTCATGCTCAAACGTTTTCATGTTGCAATGAGTTAGATGATTTCCCACAATTTTGTATGGGTCATGCTTTCTGAGTTCCAGATCTACCAACTTAATGTCTTCTAATGCTACAACTTCCACTTTAGAATGGCCATGATTAAGAAATGAAAACATTCCAATCTGCATAGGAAAACTAGCCAAAATTTCTTCTGAGGTGATTTCAATTTTGTGTCAATGCCACCTATTATTATTTGGTAAGCCACCTCCCTACACACTAGTCTATCAGGAAGGAAATTTGGAATTGTGTGAGGAGGAATCGAGCACCCGAAAACTCTGACATAAGAGAAACTCTCTTCAATAAACCAATCTTCAATCGCTCTGAGGTTTCCGATGATTTTCTCTTAAATCCGAGGGGGTGCACAACCATATAAAATTTGGTACACAAGTATCACTATGTAGTGACAGAGTTCATAAAATAAATCTTTAACGTTCTCATCCCATAGTTTAGAGTGATAAACGTGAATGGGTTCAGCACAGGCTGGGTTCCAGCTCCAATTCATCAAGGGGAAAGGAGTCATGTAACAGATAGCATCCATAATATATGCAGACATGTAAAAAGATACAGGTCGACCTTTCGATTTTTCCATCTAGTACTCTTCAATTTCCTTGGTTAAGTTATCTGATAAAATTTTACCCCAGTTGAAAGTGTAACCCTCGGCTACCTCGTGTATAAGTGGCACCCATTCCGCAAAGAAATGGGTAGGGATTTTCCTCCAAAATAGTCTACATAACATCATTGCTATATAAACCATGTATTCGTTTAACGACGTTGTGGCATAAATTCCATGGGTATCAGTTCTAAATTTCGCTGGAATTCCCCATCATTCTTTAATTATACCTGGATATGTTTGATCAAATTCTGTGCACTAATTTCTTTGAAATTCCTCTACGAATTCGACATTATAAATGTATTTAGAAATAGGGGATAGTTTATACATTACTTGAATGTGCTCTAGTCTGAACGAGCCGACAATGACCTTTTGGTGATTTAGAATGCTCCTAGTTTGAATGTCGGTTTTTTCTAAAGCCTAGCTTATCATGTCATTGTATGGCATGATTCTTGGTCACGTGGCTATCTTAAGGAGCTCAAACTCTGCTATATCTCTGAGTTTATTTTCAGTCTTTTCGTTTCCAAAATCGTCGAGGCAGTTCCTAATCTCATGCTCTAGGATTTCAAAAATCTGCTTCCGGGACTTGATTGAATCCACAGCATGTGGCGTAGTATAGGATATAACATCTCCCTATGGATTTGAGCTTTCACCAGCCTCCTCACTCTTCTTAGGCGCTTTTCTGGGTGCCATGGTGTTTGTGCTAAAAATGAAAACCTGTTACAGAGATGAAATGCGTAAGCTCTTTTGAATGTAACTCGCTTCTTGTCTGAAGGTAAGAATGAAATTTGAAATAACAAACCTTTATCAACCCTTAACTTGCCTTAAATTGAGCGTATTGATACAGGCGATAAAAATTAAATTCTTTAATGGGAATGGTACACTTGTAGATATGCACTTTATGCTAAAAATATCTCCACTAATCCATTATAAATACTAACACATATCGGTGATTCAAAACTGGGATTTCGAAAGGAATGTCTTCGAAAACTCTCGAATAGAGAAACGTGAAAATTCATTTAATATTTTTAACCCTGTTTTAATGTTAAGTTAATTATGCTTAAGCGCTTAATATTTTTGAGATTTCGAACTTTTGGGTTCTTGAGTGCGTAAGAGTGATAACTCCTTTGATTTTTCCGAAATGCGATTGATTAACGATTTGTTAGGTATTTTTAAATTTTAATTAATCATGATTAAAACGGGATTTCATGAAAAGCGCATTGGGACTTTTGAACTCTTGTTTAAGTCGAAATGGCCAAAAAAGAAAATAAGAAAGGCTTAAGAAGTCGTTCAACGTATTTAATTATTCCTTTTAATTCAGTTTAAATTCTTTTAAACAATCACTTTTCGAGACTTCAGTATTGGGACTTTGGAGTTGTTATTTAAAAAATTCACATTCGTGAATAGCCGAACGCCGAAACCCTAAAACTCTTGAAATACTTTTGACTCCTTTTTAGAACTAAGGGTGGATCCATAACCAGAGAAAAAATGAGTTTTAGGTTAAAAGAATAAAAATTAAACTTTGTTTCAACAGTCGACATCGAAATGGATCGAAAAGAAGAGTCTTTTATTTCCCTAAAACTCATTTGGTCTTCTCCCTCTTCCCCTATTTCCTCTACCACCACTTCCTCTACTGAAGAAACTCGTATATAAGCGTAAAGCAGAGTTAGAGTATCCATAAAATAAATAATAAAAAATAAATACCATTTTTCCTACATAACTTAGAAACGACTCTATTGACAGCAAACCACATGCAAACAATCTAGGAGATACATAGGGGAGGAATCAATCAATATATCACCTTTGTCCTTCAATTCTTCAATTATCGCATAAGTAGTTATCACTTAAGAACATGGGAGGGACAATGTATTTGGGAATATGATGGGATTGTAATGTGAAAAAAGTGATATAATTTTAGGGAATGAGATGGCACATGTTCAAAAATAGTCTATCATAAAGCCAATCAATCTTTTTATAACTTCCTCTGTCAATTTATATCTTCCTCAATCATTCCTTTATTGTCAAAAATCTACCATGCATCAGAGGGGAAAACTTATGGAATAAAACGAATATGGAATTGGGAGCTAGGAATAACTCATGGAAAGTGAAAATATGGAGGAGTTGTCCCTAAGAAATATAAATTGAATTAATCAAGTATAATAAGTCTACAACGTACTTCTTCAAAACTAGCCATAACCATATATATGTCCCCAATCATAACATGCTTTTATTTTCAGTATCAGCATCATTCAATCAAGAAATATTTAATTTCATAACATAAGGGAAAAGATACATGAACATTTGAAATGATATATGAATATGGGAATGAGGAAATAACTTATTGAAAGTGACAACATGGGATAATTGATCCCGTGTAATGAAATAAAGCATTCCAGTCCTTGAAATAAATTGTGTTTCCTTCAAATATCAAGCCATGAGCAATGACAACTATTAGTTGAAAAAATATGCCAAACTCAATTGAACCCCCTTTTGCCAATAGTAATAATCAATGAATGCATATGACTTATATCATGACTGTAAGATCATTGAAATAACACAAGCAATATATCCTTTTCAAAATCAAGCAAACAGTTCGATAGAGCTTTTAAAATCCAACAATCAAGCAAATTGTGCAATATCCTTTTCTTAAATCCAACAATTGTTATTTGTTCAAAAATAATTGTTTTCTGCTCATAGATAGTTGTTCATTGTTCTTCAATCTATTAGTTGTTCATTGCTCAAAAATTGCTCACCAAAGAGAGAAGTTGTTTCATGATTTTGAATTTAGTAGGTCTAATTTATTTATTTGTATATTTTTTATTGATTTTGAAATTAATAAGTATAGTTTATTTATTTATATATTGTAAATTTATTTGATAATACCTCTATTATTATAATGAGTATTTGAAAAAATATTACTAATAAAAAAACATTTCAATGTTGGCCATAAATAAAATATTTCAATATCCATCTTAACTAAAATAATTTTATATCAACTTTATATAGGAAGAGAGTGAGAGAAACAAATATAAAGTGATTGGAAATAAAAATAAAAATATGCTTCCCAATATGAGAGAGAGAGATGTATAATTCTTTCAATGTTTAATATGGAGTTGACATGTGGCATTTAAAAAAATATTAATATAAAAAAAAATATTTCAATGTGGGTCATAAATAAAATATTTAAATGTCAATCCTATGACCTAGGTAAGCTACTAATAACCTTCAAGGACTTCTACTCTAGCATGGGTAGAGCATGGGCATGAGTGTGAACACTGACAAAACAAAGGTTATGGTAATTAAATCCAAAAGGATCACCTACTATACTTTTGTTTATGACAACAATACCTTGGAGGATGTGCCTTCATACAAGTATCTTGGAATCGATATCCACCACAAGCTCAATTGGAACTATAGCATTGAAAAAATGATAAATGGAGGGTGGAAATTTTATTATGGGCTCGAAAACAATTGTAAATCAACTTAACTTTGGCTTTGGGATAAAAAGAAACTCCTATTTCACACTCTAGTCACTCCAGATATCTTATATGGATGTGAAGTTTGGGGTTGTAGTATATCTAGAGAATCCTGGAGAAAGATATAATAGATCCAAAGAAATTAATAACTTATACTCTCAAATTAAGGGAAATACACCCTATCATATCCTCCTCGTAGAAGCAAGCCTTTATCCCATAGATAACATTTCTATGATTAGATACCTAATGTACAAGAACAAGATAAACAACATGGATGAGAAGAGGCTCCCTGAAATTGCTTCAAACTCTAGACAAAACCACCACCAGCTCAAGCAGGGATGGCATAAAGATGCCAAATATTGGCTAAATCATTGGGGAATACAATAAGAAGCCATCATGCATAAAATGAATAATATTAAAAATATTATCACTTCTAAATTTAAGAAGAATATGTGGTGTGATAAAGAATTAGCGGATAAAAGGAAATTAAGATACTACAAGGAGGTGGTCAACCCTAATTTAGAAGATCAAAATTACCTCTCAATTTTGAAAAGTGCAAAGAAGAAAATAAACATTGTTAGAATAAGAACAAACTCTCATGAGCTACATAGTGAAACTAGGCATTGGACAAGTCCCAAAACACAATGGGATGAGAGAATATATCACATTTGTGACACTAAGTAGGTAGAAGATGAAAAACACTTCATCTTAGATTGCCCTACCTATACCCATATCAGATCCCAATTTAAAAATATTTTCCACGTTACGAACCTTCCTAACCTCCTAAGTCATCAAAACTATGGTGATATTGGAACACTTCTCTCAATGTTCTTTTAGCATAGAAATGCAATTTTAAAGAAATTGAAGTAATCTCTTACTTCTTAAGCTCTGATAGACCAATTGGTCTCAGTTGGTGTTCATCATCATCATCATCATCATCATCATCATCATCATCAT
>JZKD02S1613049.1:123113-140702 GCA_000966675.3 Picea glauca
CCCTTCCAGGAAAGGCTGGTAAACGAGAGAAGGTTGGAGCCTTCTGCAGGTAGAAGCCTGCGTACTAGTATGAGTCTGCACTAGTACAATGTTGTAAAACGTTTTCTTAATAATAGTTATTGAAGACAGAGACAATGGCAGCGGTGGTTTTCTCTCGATTTGGGTTTCCACCTTAAATCCTAGTGTTCATGTGTCTTACTCATGTGCGTTGGTTTATTTGTTATTTACTGCACTGAATTACTGCTTAATAGACATCTAATGAATGAAGAAATTCATAATAAGATCTCTGAATTCACTCATGTTTTCTTAAGACTATATAATAGCTGGTCTCTACAAAGTAACCTAAGGTTTTCAGTGAAAGAAAAGAGAAAATCAATTGATTGCTCAAAATATTGATTCACCCCCCCTCTCAGTATTTCTCAACACAATGGTCATAATTTTACTACCTAGAATCAATGGATGATTGTTATCTTCCAATGTAGTTGTTTGTAATGGGTTGTTATAGGAAAACAAGTGATAGATCTAAATGAGGAGGATTTTGCAATGCTTGCATGCAAGGTTATCTTAGAGTATGAGAAGTGTGATGCAAATAATCGAGATGCAATAATACTAATTAAGTTATTTCAACATATGGCATGTTTTCTAAGGTGTAGGATGTGGAAAATTCACACACAATGTAGACGATATCGAGGGAGATGCATACTTATTATTAAGGTGGATAATTTTACTCTAAATGCGTACTTTTCTCTATTAAAATGGAAGTAGGTGGATCTCTTTCTGAGTATTTGTAGAAAGTTAAGATAAATTTGAGGTCATCTATTAGTAATCAGGAGAGAAATAATAGAGGAAGATGTAGTAATAATCACCTTGAAGATTCTTCTTCCTTTGTTTGAAAACTTCAATGAAACATTAAATGTTACATCTAAGTCTATTGATATGTAATTTCAAAAGGTGTGCACTCAGTTGCTTCAAACGAATAGGTGAAAAAAGCAATTTGGAAGTGGCTATGGTAGTGAGCATCAAAGAGTGCCCTTGCATCCAAATTTAAAGGAAAGAGAAAGCATATAGATGGAACCAAATGCATTAGAGGTAAGCCTCCATGTATAGTAAATCCAGTGAGGATGCAAATGTTTTTACTGTGGTAAATTTGACCATATGAAAGAAGATTATACGAAGAGGTTGTGAGATGAGGAACACAACCAAGGGTAACAATATAGAAAAAATGAAATGAATGTTGTTGAGTGTGAAACGATGAATTCTATGCCTTTGTAGATTCACAAAAAGGTGCAATGAGTAATGACTATTTTTTTAATTTCAATGCATCTAGATATACAGTTAACCATAGTGATTGGTTTAGTGATTTCCCAAAAGACCAAACTAGATCAAATTCAATGGTATTTGATGATAGGGAAGGGTACTATGTTGAAGGCCAAGGAAACTTGCAAACACAATTTCTAAGGTCAAACTTTAATTTCTATGAATGTTTTGTAATTTTTTAATTAAATATAAATTTATTTTCCCTTTGTAAGATTACAAAACATAGTCTACACTTGATGTATTTCAATGGAGAGATGTGTTTTGTGATTGATAAGAAAAGCAATAAAATATAGTACCAATAGCAACGAAGAAAATATTATACAAGTTGGTTGATGATGAGAAACCTAAATTACATGATTTAATCCCCAATAATGGGAGAAACAATAATTATGTTTGGAATCAAAGGTATAAGAATTTAATAATAATTTAGTATATTCCTTAAAGACAAATGATAATATGGTGTCTGGTTTACCATAAATCCAAAAGAAGGAGCATATAAGTTGAACTTGCTTGGAAAAAGAACAACACAAGTTGTCATTTGAAGTATGCAAAGCCCAGAGAGAAACAATAGTGCCTAAATTAGTCCATATTGATATCTAGTCCATATTGATATCTATATGCATGAAAAGAACAATGACGACATGATTGAAGATGTTTCAAATCAAAGAGAGGAAGCACTAATTTGCAAGGCAAGGTAAAGAAAAAAAAAACCAAGTGGTACTATAAAACGTTGGAGGATGTGTGGTTGGAGGAGGTTCCTCAACTGAGAGAAGAATGACCAGGAAACAAACATAAAAGGAAACAAACATAAAAGATAATATAAGGAACATATTAATTTTGATTTAATTGTTGTTTTTGGTGAAAATATGATTGGAATAAAACCCTCAAGAATTATAAATGAAAAGTGGCTTCCACAAACAAATCATAGCAATGCTTCTATAATGAAGGAGGACAAGTGGATCGATTTGTTATGCTACCAAGGTGTGCAATAATATTTGGAGTTGGATTAGTAGCTAGGTTCTTTAAAATCTCTTTAAGGTAGTTATGTTGTCTCCCCTCCCCTCCTCCTTGGTGTTAGCTATGGACTCTTCGTTTCGTGAATTCTCCTCCAAAACCATGGGGGTGTTGGCCACATCGAGTAGCACCACGTTGGTTGTTGAGAAGTCAACGAAAGAAGATATCCAAATTGACTAACCCGAGGACATGCCAACATTAGAATAATATTCGGAAGCCCATATGAATTCAAACATTGATGCCTCCTAGGGTAAATTTTTTTATTTTTTGTCTTTTTAACTTTCTATGAATTGTCATGTAGTTTTGTTATTATCACAATTTGTAAGGAAATATACCTACTAATACCATATGAATTGTAGTAGTGTAGGCTTAAATAGAATATTTTGAACTCTATTTTCTGAAAGGTTGTGGCCAATTTTTAACCCTTTTGTATTATATTGTTGTCTAGTTCTCTTATATTGTTGTCTAGTTCTCTAATACAAAATCTATCCATTACTCTTAGAAAAAATGCAATTTAATATTAACATTATTAAAATTTTAAAATGTGTACTATACGTTTTTTAAACATTAATTTTATATACACTTTTAACATAAGTAAATTGCTTAAAACAAAACATAATATAAAAAATTAGCTAGTTGTTATATTTTTTAAGATAGATTATATTTTATATTTTCATATCTTGATTAAATTTTTACAATTTTGTATTTTTATATGTAAAGAAAATAATACAAGTCATGGACATTATTCCAAACATTTCTATAGAGATGAAGTTTTTCTATGGAAGACATAGAGTTTGAGGCTAAGCGGCTTGCAAATGGGAAAGCTAAAGACATTGAAGGCTACCAAAATGAAATCTTAAAAACTGTAGGGACTATACTCATCCCTCACATACACAAGCTCTTCAATTTAGAAATTAAATATGGCTTCCCTAAACCCTGAACACAAAGCATCATTGTATGTATTTGTAGAATCCCAAGGAAACTCGGGTAGTTGTGGAGATGGAGGGAACTTTATCTATATCATTTACATTTTTCTTTTTCTCGATGGATTTAGGTCATAATGGATTTAGGTCATAGGATCAATAATTGGGTAGAATCGAAAACATGGGCACTACTTATCAGGGTGCTTATGGTCAATTGATTCAAAACTTTGCACATAAAAAATTATTCAAAACTTATTATTGACTGGACTGGACAGTTGTTACAGTTCCCTTTCAGAGCATTGGTCTACAATATTTAATGGAATGGGTCCATGCATGGAGACATTATTTGGTCAGTGTATCTTACAAGCATATATATTGTGTGCAAAACACTATGGACAACTCTCAATCAAAAGTGGAGTTGCAACACAATATGTTATGAACCTACATGAGTTTAAAGATGTGATTTTTATGATGCATCGACCGTATTGTCCTTTTATGTCATTGTGATACATATTAATGCTAGTGTGATCTAAGTATTATGATGTTGATTTTAAATTCTATTTTTGAGGATATTGAATATGCAATAAGTAAATATAAGGTAGTTGAGGCAAATGGGCTAAGGAAAAAGTGTCAGTTATTTTTTGAACAACATGATAATATTTTTTTAATAATACTTATAGCAATATATTGAATGCAATATCCTTATTTCTCTCTTAGAAATAAACAATTATGTGGTTTTTTTTTTGTTTTTTTTCCTTCGTAAAAAATAAAGTGAATGTTATAATTTAAATAAATAAACAAAAAAGTAAGGAAATCAGCCTTGAGGGTTATTTCAAGTGGTCATGACCCAAACATGAGATCTCTCTCCAAAATTGGGGAGGTAACAAGTTTGACTCTATTGATTCCCCCTAGGTTAGGATCTCTAATCAAGGTCGATGGTGTTACCTTGTTTACCATCCATGGATCATGGGGAAGTGCTCAGAGGGTTTTCCACAAGGTGATTTCCTTGAAAAAAAAAAGGCAAAGACATTACTATTATCTTCCCTTAATAACAACATCCTTTGTATTGAGCAAAGTACTAAATTTTTAATAATATTGTCCTTTGTTAAAGATTTGGGAAGGATGTCTATAACTTGGACCTTAGTACAATAGTACCTCAAATAAATGTCACTTGATATTGAATAATTGCTAAGTATATTTCTTCTTTGTTCTTAGGAATGTGGTACTAACTTCAAGACAAAGGATGGCCATCTAATTCAAATCATTCTTAATAACCTACATCCTCCTTATCAAGTTTTCATTTCTAATCAATGCACCATTCTCTTATGAACCTCCTAAGACTGCCAAGAACCTTTGGTTTATATAGTCTTGAATTTGGAAATAAAATCCCAACTCCCCCCCCCAATATCTGGCCTCAAACATGGTCAAAATCCTGCCAAACAAGCTTAAAAAATCAAATAAAATCTTATAATATGGTTGAAAACCCACTTTTGGGCTAAATTCGAGTGCAACCCCCTATTTGTAGGCCCCTGGTCGCATGCCTGCCTCCATGTGGCCTTATGTTGAGTGCTTAGTGCACTGGCCCCTTAACAGTCGGTCCCTGGTCATGTGGCTTGGCCCATGTGGCCATGGATTATACCTCCATGCGCCTTTCCATTGTAGCCCCTGGTTGTAAGCCTATGGTTACGCACCTTGGTCGACGGGCTAGACTGACCAACTGGGCACTAACCCCACATATTCGTGCCAAGCGTAAAGCGAATGGTCGTAGGTCATATGGTAGCGGCCGCGAGATAAACTTTTCATCGGGGGTTGGGGCTAGGCCCCAACCTTTTACTCTGCCCAACATACAACATAGTTCAATTCAAATACTTAATTTACACCATATGAAATAAGATCCACCGTGGGAAGGTTGGTAGCCCGGCCCTGCCAAATCACTCTTCTCGGACCAAAGGCCACAAGTTCGACTCCCATACAACCCATAAAAATTTTCCCAACAACCAACCAATGAATGGGTGTCATGTGGCACCATTACATTCGCCCATTAGGTGACACTTGTCAAGCTATGATTCGACCACCTGTCTGCCCAGTCAACATGTCAATGTACCTTCCATGTCAATATATGATCATACGGACTGTACCATCATCTGCCATGTCAGCACTGTACAAATTGTACATACTATACAGTCAACAAAATTTTGCATGTTTGGAAAAATGAACAGATCACAATATCTTTCGCATACGATGTCCTTTTGAGCTCGTTCAAGTTGTGTTGGGTTCGTAATGATGAGACCTACGCACACGTCTGTTTCGAAGAAATTTTGAGAACTTTTATTTTTAGGCCTTCTTGGACCTATTTTGGTTTCTGGATCCATTTTGGATCACACCTCCCCACTAAGGCCTTTTGGTCCTCCAAAAGGATACTAACTAGTCATCAAGTGTAGGATAGGCCACCCCACTTGTTCTCTGTCTTTAAACTCTGTCCTATGCACCTGTCTCATCAAGATCAATTGTAAAACAACTATAATAACTAACAGCATATTGTTAGCCACTTGTACTCTATCACATCTTACTGAAGCTAATATCACCCATGTTGACAACAGTACTAATGATAACATCATAAATATGACTGCAAATGAGCTAATATTTTTGTAGTACTTTCATGACATTAGCTTATCTTGAAGCAAAGTATGATTGATCTTCCATTCTACAATCATCTCATGTTCTTGCTTAAGATCAATTGCTTGATTTGGGACAATTGTAGGTGTGTTTCTTGCATGATATGCCTTCCTTAATTGTTCCATTTTTTGAAGAGATTGATTTTCTTTTAAGTGATGAGCATGTACAACATATTCCTTGCTTGCTTTGATTAAGTGATATTGATTATGTTCCATGTAGAATATTTCTTTGTGATCATACAAATAAGGACTACCTAATACCATTCCACATTCATTGAGTGGCACCACATCACATGTTACCTCATCCACAAACTTAGATGAAATTTCAAACTTTAATGTGCATTGCTTTGTTATGTGCAATTTATGATTGTTGCTTATCCATTTAAGTGAGTAAGGCTTATGATGTATATGAGTGTTTAATCCCAATTGTTTAACCACTTCCTCTGAAATCAAGTTAGATTGAGATCCACTATCTATCAATGTGTCGACCTTAGTATGTCTCATTATGACCCTTATGTGAAACAATTTACTTATAGAATCAAATCCATCACCAATTTTACCTATCAAACCACCCACTGCCATTTTAGATTCATCACCTAAATCTGATGCCAAGTCTATTGGTCGTGATGTTGTTGCAATAGTTTGCCTCCCTTTTCTCTCTTTGAACCACTTTGGTCTCTTCTCGGGATGCAATTTCCAACAATGGTCATCATCATACCCTTGTTTCTTGCAATTCTTGCAAGAGAGCTTCTCTTCCCTTCTTGCCACTGAATTTTCCTTCTCGCCATTCCACTTCTTTTTGTCCTATTTTTTTGAAGACGATTCCCCTGACACACCAACTCTTGTTTTCCCTACCTCAATGTATGTTGCTTGAACAGAAACCTCATCAAGATTAGTAGGTCCAAACATAAATATAGTGTTGTGAATATGTACAGGTAAACCTCCTATATACTTCATAAGAGTTTCTTAGCTATGTAATGGAATGTCTAACATCAATGCCATCTTTTGAAATTCATCTGTGTATTCTTGCATTGTTTGTCCCTTTCTTAGTTTAAGACCTTGCCATTCAATTAAAGCCTTCTCTTTATAACCCAAAGGACAAAATTGCTTTCTAAGTGAAGAAACAAAAACTTTCCATGATGGAAATACATTACCCACTTGTTGCATGCCATTTTTCAACTTGATTTTCCACCAGATGAGTGTTGTTCCTGCAAGACAAGGCGATGCCAACTTGATTTGAGTTACATCATCCTTGATTTGTTTCACACTGCAATAAACTTCCATCTATCTAACCCAATTATCAAGCCTCTTTTCATTGACTTCACCATCATACATAGGTAATTCAAATTTCACATCAAGCTTAAGTAAAGGCATATCATTTTTATGTTTATGGGAATGTTTTCTTGCGGTGGATTTGGAACTCAAACTTGAAGAAGAAGAAGTTGATGGAGAAGAAGGAGGTGAAGGAGTAGTTTGAGGAGGATCCTCTCCTTCTTCACTTTTGACCTTTGAATATTCACCTAGAATCAGTCTCTTCCATTCCAAGTAATCCTCATATAGAACCTTCACCATCTCCGATATGGTGATGAAAGTCTTTCGAAACTCTTTCTCCTCATGAGAAAGTCCCTCTTCCGATGCCATCTTGTCACTTGGAGAATTTCTCTTTATCGATCCAATCTCATGATTCTTTTCAACAAGATTTCCTTCACCACGATTCAGTTTTTCCCTAGAAATCATGCAAACCCAAAAACCAACTGTCAACTAGCTCTGATACCACTTGATCCGAAAAGATCTTTTAAAGACTATGGTTGAGTTTTAAAACATGAATTCATTAACCATTTAATAAATTGATGAAAGATGAAGAATTAATTATGTAACATATCAGCCATAATAATATATACATATTTGTAAATAAGCACAAGAATCAGCAAACCATAACAACAAAATTTGATAACGGAGTTCGGCAATATCGCCTACGTCTCCGGGCCTTTGTCTCAGTGGGTGAGGCTTTCTTATTTCTCTTCAAATCTCCAAAATTACATCATAAAAGTGCCAAATGGATTACAAACTGATATGGTTGTGTTGTTCTAGATCTCAAGAACCCAACACAATTGACGTCACTAAAAATAGATGAACGAAGCTCCTGAAAATGGCCCGCAAAGTTGCTCTCCTCAATGGCTTCCCTGCATAAAAATGGCTTTGGATTTTTAATTCTTCAGCATTTTCCTCTTCTAAACCTCCTAAGGATGCCAAGAACCTATAGTTTTTATAGGCTTGAATTTAGCAACAAACTCCCAACTTACCCCTAAGATCTAGCCTCAAAAAGGGCTCCAAATCCTCCAAAAATGGTAAAAATCCCCCCAAACAGGCTTAAAAAATCAAATAAAATCTTATAATATGGTTGAAAACCCACTTTTGGGATAAATTTGGGTGCATCCCCCTATTCGAAGGCCCCTGGTCGCATGTGTGCCTCCATGTGGCCTTATGTTGAGTGCTTGGTGCACTGGCCCCTTAACGGTCAGTCCCTGGTCATGTGGCTTGGCCCATGTGGACATGGCTTATACCTCCATGCGCCTTTACATTGTAGCCCCTGGTTGTAATCCTATGGTTACGCATCTTGGTCGATGGGCTAGCCCAACCAACTGAGTGCTAACCCCACATATATGTGCCAAACGTAAATTGAATGGTTGTAGATCATATGGTAGCGGTCGCATGGTAAAGTTTTCAACGGGGGCTAGGGATAGGCCCCATCCCTTTACTCTTCCCAACATACAACATAGTTCAATTCAAATATTTAATTCACACCATATGAAATAAGATCCATTGGGGGCGAGCTAGTAGCCCGGTCCTACCGAATTTCTCCGCCCGGACCGGAGGTCATAGGTTTGACTCCCGTAGAGCCCATAAAAAATTTCCCAACAACCAACCAATGAATCGATGCCACATGGCACCATTACATTCGCCCATCAGGTGACACTTTTCAAGCTATGATTCGACCACTTGTCTACCCAGTCATCATGCTAATGTACCTATGATGTCACTGTACGGGCGTACGGATTGTACGGTCAGCTTCCACATCAGCACTGTACAGATTGTACAGTCAGCAAAATTTTGCTTGTTTGGAAAAATGAACAGATCATGATATATTTCACATACGGTATCTGTTTGAGCCCATTCAAGTTGTGTTGGGTTCATAATGACAAGGCCTACACACATGTCTATTTCGAAATGATTCTGAGCAATTTTATTTTCAGGCCTTCATGGACCCATTTTGGTTCCTGGATCCATTTTGGATCACCTTTATAGGGAAGAAATGTATTGTTTCATTATATTAAAATGGAAAGTGGAGAATACGAACCATGCCTTGATGTTGTAAGATCCCTTTCAATGTCTCTTTTCTCCAACACACACACTTTTTCTGCAATGTCTTTGATGAAGAAGATCCACAATCTGACTTAGAGAGCTAAAGCGAAGTTATCTCAAGTATAATATATAGCATAACTCTTCATGCATATGAAAACCTTAGCCTTTTCAACCCTATCCTTTTCCATGATATATTATTCTTTATATAGGGTGAAAGAGGGATGGATGAGGAGATTAGGATGATCCCACTAAATCAGAGAAGCGAGTAAGATCCAAACCGATCGGAGGCCACCTCATCTTCTAGAAGATTCCCTTCTAGAACATTCGTGAATTTTGACTTTTCCYTTGCTTAAGCATTGTCGCACCCTATTCATAGGCAACCTACGACAACACTGCAGTCCATCTTTGGTGCAAAGTGTGACAATCAAGCATCRTYGCACCCCAAGCATAAAACAGGGTGTGACGATCTTCCTTGTCATAGTTTTTGAGGGAGGAAAAGAAAACCACTTTTCTCTTGAAGAAAGTCTCTTTTAATATTTTCAGGGAACATGGAAGTGAGTTAATCACATGTCGTCAGTTGATCACTGGGGTGACCAAAATAATGTGTAACAGAATTCCACCCAAAGTATGAAGCTAGAACCTGTGACAGTTGAAATACTTTGTAGAACGTGTGTGTCGAAAACAAGGAGCACATCAATCGGGAACCTGCAAACAATCAAGCATCTTCATAATAATATACCATCTTCTGAGGTAGGCATTCCCATACTCAGACTACAAGTGACTCTAATAATAACTGTCAAAGTGATTCATGGCCACTAAATATAGTACACTATGGATCCATGTCATCATGATTCATCATAGACACGAGAAATACACTGTGGATCTATACTCTTAAGGAATTCAAATTTGAACATAGCCAGAAGACATACACAGTAGATCTATGTTTTAGTACAAACTTATGAATACTCTGTCACAACCTGGACCGATATGATGAGATCCAGGGTCTTCAATTTCATCATCTCTAAGTATGAATCTATCCATGTGATTACAGGTGTCGAAGTCAAATATGGTAGAAACCACTTGATTACCGGTCATTAATGAAAACCATTAACAAGTGCAAGGGAAATCACCAAGTGTGAATGTGAATGAATAATTTGAATTCAAACACTCGATGGAATATTCCAATCAAGGGTCAATGATGTGAACCCATTGTTGAAAGCGAGGAAACCTGCCATTGAAGCATGCAGGGTCCAAGGTACTAACGTGATTTCTAAGTCTTTTTCCTAAATAATGAGTTGAATTCAACAGGAAAAGACTCATCATAGGAGGGCCTTGATGTATCCCCCATCAATGACACGAAATATGTAACAGATTTGAAGTAGATCAGAGTATGAAGTGATTCGAAATTGACTCAGGGAAGGACGACGTGGTAAAAAATTTATAACTGTAGATGGACGACTTGATAGAAGGCTATTTTAGGTTGGACTTCTCTTGAACATATGAATGACACGACAATTGTCTTGGCAGCATTGACTCAAAGGAGGGCCCAACATATGAACTTGTAGATGGTCAAACGAGAGACAAATGGATTTCCCAACCCAGATACAATGATGAAGGGGGGTGTCATGTTCAAGAGCGACTTTACTGCCACTAACACAAATACAACGACACATTTCTTCCCAAATTTCCCCCACCATTTATGGTGAGTACCTCTTTCTTTTTACGCAATCTTGAGGAGGATAACATATGCTTGTAATGTAAGCTCATCCTTTGGACGAGTCCCTCGAAGTATGTTTAACGAACCCTAAGAAGGATTGGTTTTATCCCATATGGGACTTTCGATTCTTGTTTAACGAGTCCAAAGAAAGAAAACTCATGGGTTTTTCATATTTAGAGAGATTGACAAACACTTAAAGAGAACTCCATAAGGTCATTTTTTGTAAGTTAGTCTGACGAGACCAAAAAATAGATAAACTACCAATCATCATATGTTCTCTTCAAATACTTTTACAAACGTTAAAAGAACAAGGTCGCTTGGCTATGTTTTCGTGTTTAGGGAGCTTGAAAAGAGCTTAAAAGATACTCCATAGAGTTCATTTTTCGTATTACCAATGCGAGTTCAAAAAATGATAAAAGGTTACTTGATTTCATTCTCATGGTTTTATGAGCGTGAGAAAGAATTAAGACTATGATCGAAGTTTTTCCTAAAAAATCCTAAAAGCACCTGTTCATAAGAAAAACACACAAAAACAATCACAAATGGTGGACCCCTGTCAAATGTCTTGTCTTTAGAACTTTCAATCTGTAAAAGAAAACACTTTGCAAAGTTGGTTAGACTTTAGGGCATGGGTAAAATCCAGAGTGGGCCTAATGGTTAAGAACATGTGTTTCCTCTTAAGAGGTCACAAGTTCAAATCCAGAGGGGGGTAGGGTATGTATACCTTCATAGACTTTACCAGTAAAAATCATTGGGCGGAGGAGGTATCATACACCAATTTGGTGTATGTCTTGGCTGTGACCTTAAAAATAGATTATTATTATTATTATTATTATTATTATTATAAAAACTAATTTAATTTTGCAATAAAATATGGTAAAAAGCAATAAAATAGGTCAACAACCCTTTTACCATTCCATTTTGCAACTTCACCCAAATAGTGCCCAAAACCCTCTTTTTCTCCCAAATTTCAATTGTCGATTCCAGAGCGCCTGGTGGATCATTTCACAAACCATCTCTGTCAAAAAGGTAATCTTCTACCTCTTTATATTTTCATGGTTTAAAATTTTGTTTTTATTGGTTTATTGTTGAGTTTGGGTCGATTTTTTGGGGGTACCTACACTTTCAGATCGTCGCAGGCCCACAATATTGTGAACTGCGATGATCTGGATTTGTCATAGGGGGCTCAAAGGCAGGGTACAACAGCGTCGCTCTGCATGAAAGAAAAACCCTATGGCGACTGCAAATCAACTTTTGAAAAGATAAAATGAGCTAGAAAAACTTCCAAGAATTGATTTTTTATTATTCTAATCTTCTTTTGATGTTACTTGGCAGGTTTTCCTTGGTCAAAATGCTCTAGTGGAGAGAATGTGAACATGAGGAAGAAGACTATTTTTCCAGGAATGACTCAGGCACAGTTATGACACTTAGGAAATGTGGATTACTCAAGTTCTTCAAAATTCAGGGCATGAGATCCCAAGTGATATTGCTAGAGTATTTGGTTCACTTGTGGGATGTGAACGAACAATCCTTTCACATGGGTGTACATACACTCACATTGGATATAGAGGATATTTAATTTCTGGCGGGTTTATCTCGTCGAGGCTCTCGAGTAATCACTCTCGGGAAGCAGGGGTGGAGGAGAACTCATGGATTACTATGTTTCTCATCATTGTGTGCCAAGTATGGAAAAACATAGTGGCAAGGTGGCCATTAGAGATGTCAATGATTTACCATTGCGGACCATCCTCTATACCATTACCTGGATGGTAGGGAGTGAAGCTCCCCATATGGCTTTGCAAAGCCACTTTCATTACTCCATAAAGTCCATGGAACACAGGGTCTTCAACTGGTGTGAAGGTGTCTTGAAGAACATGAAAAAGAAACTGACAAAGTGTCGAAATGGTCGGTTGAAACAGTTTGGTTACGGGTCCATTTTGGTGTCCTTCTTCTTGGAGAGGGTCCCTATATTACGTCTATAGGTGGAGTGGGACATACCCGCTCCATAAGATCCAAAGA
This sequence comes from Picea glauca, assembly GCA_000966675.3. Taxonomy (NCBI): domain Eukaryota; kingdom Viridiplantae; phylum Streptophyta; class Pinopsida; order Pinales; family Pinaceae; genus Picea; species Picea glauca. Next base: position 136,142 of record JZKD02S1613049.1, read on the forward strand.
TAAAAATATGGGTGGACTTGATGGCTCGTCACGGTGGCGTGCCTATCGTCAAGTATCACGATGTTTTCTTCCAATGGATGAGAAATCAGTGAATCATGGTGGAGGACTATGCGTAGGTTGGGACATACTTCCATGGGTATCCTGACTTAGCTCTTCCTGAGGGATCTTAGTGGGGATACATAGGTAAGAAGGAAATTTTCATTATATGATGTTTTTGATATTTTAATTATAAAAAATGTTTTTTTTTGTCATTTATCCAAGACTAATCAAGTGCTCTCAATAATGTAGATGTGGCACCTTATAGTCCTCCGGGATCATCTCTCATTCAAAGGCGAGGAGAGAGAGGTGTTGTAGTAGGAGTGGTCATTGCGGATTTCGAGGCAATTGAGAAGAACCTAGAGGGATTAACCATGACTATCCTTGATGCCGCGATGGACGAATTTCCTAGGCAGTATCAATGCCATACAGTTGGTGTATCAGCATCTATTGGTCGATTGCTCTGTAGAGTGGCACAAGAAGTTGTTTGTTATAGAGAGAAACATCCTTGATGCTTTTTGTACATGAATCGATGAGGTTCATCTTTTTTATATTTTGGTCCTTGGACAAACACTTTTTATAACTTTTATCATTATTAATATAAAGTTTATACCGACTTACTTGTCTTTTTAAAATGTGTGTAATAATTTATAAATGTCTCAAATGTCTGTCTAACACATAATTAGCCAATGCATTTGTCAATGTGTTTAGACATCTAGGAATATGTTGATATTCGATATAATCAAAATGTCTTTCCAAGAGGCGAATTCTTAAGTATACCCGTAACAATGTAGGACTTCGGATGGAATAAATGTTATTTAATTGCAGCACTACTAAATGTGAATCGAGTCATACAATAAGATGATGGATGCCAAATGAAATGGCATCAGTTAATAATTCAATAATTGTACTATATTCCACAATATTATTAATTGCACGACCAAGGCAAACACCGTGTAGACTGATTAACTCATCCGTAGGTGCATAGATTTCCCATGAAGCAGACGCTAGGTTTTGAGTACTGCGACTAGCACCATCAACAAAGCCAATATAGGGTAGAAAAGACACCAACATCTGGAAACCAAGCACAATGCAAGGTAAGCAGCTAAAAGGAAGAACAAAAATGAAAAATCACACTAGAGTATAGTACACTAAAAATACACAACACTCATGCAAAAATAGTTTAAGCATAGTACTTCTTCAAGTAAATCTTGTTTATGGGTTCACTCAAAGGAATTCCATCATAATCTACCAACTTATAATCCCATTTCTCCAACACGCATTTCACAATATAAGGGCCACGCCACATAGGCTCGAATTTACTGGCCCCTAATAAGTCACGATCATGTTCGCAAAGAAGAACCAAATCACCCTAAAAAAAACACGTGGTTTGATATGCTTGTCATATTGATCTTTGACACACTTCTTTTGAGTTTCAATGACTAAGGAAGTATCGCAGAGAGTCTCATCTAATTTCATCAGACACAAGAGACGTTCCTCTTCAGCTGAGGTGTTACGGAGAAGTTCGACAACTAGTTTCAAACATGGGATTTCACATTCAATTGGAAGAATAACTTCAATACCATAAACTAACTGGAAAGGTGTGAACCCTGTGGTAGATTTAACAGATGTTCGATAGGCCCATAATGCCGAGAAAGGCATCGTGTGCGAGCTTGACTTGTGAATTACTATCATTCGTCGAAGCATAGTAGTAAGAACTTTGTTAATTGCTTCAACCTGGCCATTGGCTTGTGGATATTAAGGTGTTGAGTTTTCATGTCGAAGACCCAACTTCTCGGTAAGTTCATACATCATGAAATTGCGAAAATGACTACCGTGGTCAGTGACAATGGCTTGAGGGACACCAAATCTAGTAACGATATTATTGAATATGAATAACGTTGCAGTTTTCTCGGTGTTATCAAATGTAGGCATCACCTCGACCTATTTAGTGAAATAATCCACGGCTACGATGTTGTATCCATGCCCCCTGTTCGAGTGAGGGTTACATGCCATGAAGTCAATGCCCCATTTAGTGAATGGACCAACGGAAACTATAGGGTAAATATAAGAAGGATGATATCGGATCTTATTGTTATACATTTGACAAGCGTGGAATTTCTATATGGCAGTAATGCAATCCTTAAACAATGAAGGCCAGAAGTAACCAACTCATAAGATCTTTTGGGAAGTGGCATACCCAAACTTATGACTGCCACATGCTCCTAAATGAAATTCATTCAAATATTTCTCATCTTCATCATAGGTTAGACATCGTCGAAATATGGAATCAATACCACGACGATAAATGGTATCACCAAGGATAATGTATTGATGGGCTTGATACCGAATACGACGACGATTCACAGTAGAAATATCGGGCCAAAAATTTTGGGTTTGGAGATAAATGATAATGTCTCCATACCATATGTCATCAAAAATGATTAGGAGGAGAGACTCATCAGGAAAGGAATCTTCTGCCATAGTTTCTATCTCAGTAGAGGGAAGGTCACATATCAATTTGAAAAAAAACCAATGATTTCTTTGATTTGGCACGCTCAAATTCCAAATCAAACTCCTGGAGAATGACTATCCATCTGGAGTATTTTCTCCCCAAAAATTCTCGCATAAGGATGTGTTGCATAGGGTTGCAATCGGAAATGACCATGGTTCTATGTAACAAGATATAATGACGAAAACGTTTAACAACTTGAACAACTGCCAAGGCCAGTTTCTCCACATGCAAATATTTGGTTTCATTGGTCATGAGACTCCAACTCAAATAGTATATGACATGTTCATCATGTGAATCATCCTCTTGGAATAGAACCATAGCGATGGTAGAGTCCTAAGAAGCTAAGTATAAGAAATAATCTCAACTATAATCGGGTGGAAATAAGAGTGGTGTACGGGTTAAGGAAAGTTTCAAAGCTTCAAAGGTTTTGTTGTCAGTGTCGTCCCATACAAAATCTTGACCCTCTTTAATAAGTCAAGTAAAACCTTTCGTTAATTCATCATAGTTGGGGATGAATCGATGTAAAATTTTTGCCTTCCCTTGCAAACTTTGGAGTTGGTGCAATGTAGAAGGAGGAGGTAGATTGAGAATGGCTTCAACCTTCAGAGGGTCTACCCTAATCCCATGTGTAGAAACAATAAAACCAAGAATTCATCCGAACTCCACACAAAAAACGCATTTATGTGGATTCAATCATATGTGATAATAGAGACAACGTAGGAAAATGGCCCATAAATGTGATGGGTGATCTTGACAACGCATGGAATGCATCGGTAAATAATCTAGGTAAGGTTGTACAATGTGCTTACTATCATGAAAAGTGTAAGACATATCCCATTGAAAAGTTGCACCAGCATTCTTGAGACCAAAAGGCAATTTTTGGTATGCAAATGTTCCCCAAGGGTTGATAAAAGCATATTTATGTTGATCCGCGTGTAAAATATTGATTTGATTATAGTCGGAGAAACCATCCATCAAAGAGAAGATTTCACTCCTAACACAATCGTCAACGATCTAGTCAACAAAAGGGGTTGGATAATTGTCGTTAGGACAAGCCTTGTTGATATCCCTATAATATACACAAACATGGATTGTGCCTTGTTTCTTTGTAACTGGAACAAGATTAGGCACCCAATTAGTCAAAGCCACAGGATAGACAAAATCAGCTTTGAGAAGTTTTTCAACTTTGAGTTTAATAGAAGCAAATTTATGTGGATGTACTGGGCGAAGTCTCTGTCAAACGGGTTTAGCGTCCAGGTAAGTCTTAATCTCATGTACAACAATATCTGGATCAATACCCAACATCTCTTCGTAACTCCAGGCAAAAACGTCATGGAATTCTTGAAAAAGAGTTGTATAAATTTGAACCTCATCGACAAAACACGAGGCACCAATGTGAACATTTTCCACAACTCCGGGTTTAATTGAAATATATAGAGGGATGGTGAGTGAAATTTTACCCAAATTCCCTTCATACAAAACATTGTGTATTGGTTCAGGAACAGAGGAAATAGTAACAAAAATAGACGGATTCGAAATCCATTGATAACTCTCTATAGTCTCAGGTTCCGGGAAGAGAATAGAACAATGATGCCCATCGTCCCATGGGGTATCTTCCATAGACATGATTGTCATGATCATTTCATTGGTGTGAAAGACTATGTGAAATGGATCTGAAGACATGTCTAAGAGATAATGAGGAGAAGGAGTTGTCGATTGAATAGCTTGATAATCCAATTCTATCAGACTTAAAGGCATTATGTCATTGTAATGAAGATAGTCGTCAGAGCTAGGTACTATCCAAGGGTCATAAGACTCATGGATTTCACCAACAATGGTTGATATCATGTTAATCAAGGTGAAAAAAGGAGTAGGGATATTAGGTGGTGGAATGGGGAATGTACCCATTAACGATGAATCTTTTAAGAGACCCACACCGACATTCTCATAATCAGGAGTTGTTGTCATAATGAAAGGTACGTTACTAGTATGGGAATCGTAATTAAAGAA
>JZKD02S1613060.1:3602-34783 GCA_000966675.3 Picea glauca
ATATTAACCGCTTGTCTTATTAACAGAGCATCGAACTAAACTTGAACATTCATATCTATTCGATGATCCACCGAATCAAAACCAAATCCAATCGAATCTTAAACTATAACAAAATTATGTACAGCAGAGCATGCTTATGTAACAGAAGAAGTGAAATATGTACACAGAGTGTAATATAAATGAGTGAAAATTATACCATCACAGTTGCTGAGACTATGTCAATTTTGAATTGAAAATTGCAGTAGCAGACTCGACATTTTTGAACAGGATCGAACCCGTGGTTCGTTGCTTCTTATTGGAGGGTCACACCTTTGCATTCTGGCCAGTGAGGTTTGCCACTTGGCTTTCCAAATCGTGGATTCTGGACTGCAACGTAGGTACATCCAAGTAGTATATTTCCAACCATAACCCACATTGATCGCAAGGTGCAGCAACAGGTCGATCAGTCGAGGGTTTCGATGATTCACCAAGGGTTTCGTGGGGTGGTTCAATACCAGGGAATTCAGGGTTATCACGCAGACAGGGTGGCAAATTCTTAACGAAATCATAAGGAGGTTTGTTACACAAGCCCTCGGAGTAAGGATACTCCTCGGTGAGAAATCGTTCAACTTCAGAATCAGAGTCTTCGCTGACCACGATAGGCTCTAATTTAACAGGGGGCTTGGGTTTATTCCTCGCCATGCGCGAGATTAACCTTGCACTTTTCTTGCCTTTCGAATTAGCACCAGTCTTAGGTTTTGGCTTTTTGGTCATGGGTTTATCCACTTCGGCTTGTTTAGTCATAGCCATAGGTAAACTTGCAGGTGGGTCGGGCTTAGGTTTAGGTAGTAAAACACTATAAGGCACAGGGGTAGGCTTGGTCTCGGTCACCACGGGCTTATCAACCTGTGGGGGGTCTAATTCTTCGAAGCCATTACGGCTGAGGAAATCAGCCCAACAATCACCATGCAACCTTAACTCGTAAACCACTATCAGTTTAATCAACCCCAAATGGAAGAGGCTAGTTTCAGCTTGGTTGCGCTTGTACCTTTTATCCATTTTGAACAAACTTCGATGCAAATAATAGGGCATACTAAGTTTGAAACCCATAAACACCATTAATAAACGCAGGTGAAACAAGAAAATGAACCCGTACCTGCCTTCACAAGTAACGAATTGCTTGATAATCATCAAGAGATCATACCAGCGGGGTTTCAACATCTTCGCAGGCAAACCTCTATCGCATGAGTTCACTGTCCGAGACTGAAATAACAATGTCCACGGGACATCGTCAACCTTGCAACTTTTTGACCATTTTTGTCTCGAGACAAGAAGACTAGTTGCCAAGCTGAGGAACTATTCAGTGATTTCAAGTTGGACATATCCAACTTTGGCTCGGCAACCATCGAACGACAATGCAAATTGCCGAGCCACAGTGATGTTGTAACCATCAAATTTCCTTATGAAAGCAAGCCACCCGAATTCTTCTAGGTCGCTATACGTGCCATCAAACGTTAACAGTGCTTGGAACCCGTTGGGCTCTGTCCTTACGACAGGAGCCATAGATTTTGTGCATGGTGGGGTTTGGACCGAACAAAACAATGCACAGGGTCAAAAACGATAGGGTTTAACAGTTTTAGCGCTCAGGGAGGCCAAAATTAACTGCATGCATGCAAAGGTGGTGGGATTACCACCGCCACGCATAGTATTAATGATTGTGTACAGTGTTATTCCATCCATAATTACAATCGTTTAAAACATATGTATCGTCCAACCAAACAGGTATACAAACATATCAACGTGTCATTCATCCGAATCGGAACCAACACGATATGTGATAATCATGTGCCAAGTGTTAAGTTTAATCAACATGAAATCCAATGATGTGTCGTGTCAATTCAATGTTTCAAACTATTGTTAATTCAAGCATTCCAATGCATAGTTTAAAACTATGAACGCTCAATGTAATATCAACTCACAAAACAATGTATCGAGCAAAGGTTCAAACCATGAAATCGAAAATCCCAAAGGTTGATCAACACGCCTTTGCAAAACTCAAACCATTGCCATTTTATATGAAATCAAACTTATGATATTGCCAATGTGTTTTTAGCATAATCAAAGTGTAAAAACATTGCAACCAATGAACATATGAAAACGATAAGTTAGGAGTTCAAAACAACAACAATTATATCATATATAAAACCAAAATCAATTATGACCGTTATGACATCAAACATAACTCATAACTTAAAATTTTCAATACTTTATCAAAGAAACCAAGTTGCGCAATTAAAGTGCATGGATATAGTTTGAAGAAACTTTTGCAGTGATGTGATAAACCAATGGTCAAGTGTATTTCAGAAAATCAATAAACGATGAGGATAGTCAAAGCAACGAAAGAGGTGTTTTCACACTTTCAGTTGTGAAAACTGTAGCAAAACTAAAATGCAATTGTCGCAAAAATGAAACAAATATCTAGAAGCACAATGCGACGATGCTTTGTCGTTTAGAAGACAAGAGGTGTAGGCATCTTTTTAGGGTAATTAAAAAAAAATGAATTGGATGCCAACAGAACCTCAAAAACATCCTCGTGTTCAAGGCCAAGGATATCAGTGAATTGGTCGAAAACATTTATGTGTTCTATGGCGGTTAAGTCTCCTTCTCCTGTGAACTTTGGCAGTTTTTTTATGTAGTTTTCAGGTAAATCATGAAGGGGAACCAGGAGGAATTAAAGAGCATACCTAGCAACTACTTTGGTGAAAATTATAGGAGGTGTCGATGGTCCATGACCACCTCCTCCTCCCCCTCTAAAGCCAATTCCTCCTTCACCTCCACCACCTCCAACACCACCTCCGCCACCACCTCCTCTGGTCGCAACCATTGATAATCTAGGGGATAAAACTCAAAGATTGTAGAGAGGATTTTCAAAAACTTGTAGGGAACTTTCGGCTACCTCGGGATGAATCAAAAGAGGTTCTAGAAATGAACTGTCAAGAGATAGAAAATATGAAAAGGGGGGAAAAGGGAAATGAGGGCTCGGTTATTCTGATTTGTAGGATATATAAATGGGAGAACCAACCAGAGTTGAATCAGAGTGTAAGATGTATTTTTCAAAGCTTCGGGGAGCTGGAACCTTTATTTAGGGGACCGATGGGATGTCAATAGGAGAAGGTATCGATATGGGTCTTTTACATTTACTAGTAAAGGGGTTAGTCAAATCATTCTTGGATTTTATCTCGGGTAAAACTAACTCAGGGTTTATGATTTCGGTTTCGAGTTTATCAGTTGATGTTTCTCTGAAATGGATTTGGGTGGAATCTTCTTGCGGAGTTAATTGTTCAAGTGGACCCTTAGAATTAGATTGTGTAGTTTTGGGTTGATAAACCTTACTTGTGGATGAAGCAATATTCTTGAGGCATCCCCTTGGTTTTAATAATTTTTTAGGATCAGATACAGGCGTAGTCTACTGGCCATCTAGGTTCTTCCTGGTATTCTTTCTACTGAATGCCATTTTTTCTAAAGTGGAGTCGCCAAGTGAAAAATAAAAATTAGCCTTATTATAGTATTCAATCTTTGTTCACTATCAAAGAGAGAAACTTACCATGTTTTTCTCCAAGGGAAAAATAACTTTGTTTCTCCGTCCCAGACAATGGCACAAAAAATATGTTGTTCCTGAGATTAAAATTAAGGCTCAAAGAATAATGTCAGGCATCAGAAATTTAATGAATGTTTTAGAAGGTGATTTTTCTTCTGTTGATTATATAAGAGTAAATACTCAAATGAAATTAATAAAAGAACATGATAGAGGTTTTGTTTCGTCGTCTGAGTTGATTAGTAAAATCAAGGGATATGGGGAAAAACTTACAAAATTGCTAAAAAAAATGAGGTATCAATGACAGATAAATCTTACCTTGCTCACAGTGGAAGAAAATGTAAAATGCACCCTTGAAAGGACATAAGATACAATGATCTAAGAAGCTTGCAGGTCTTGTATTTACTGATAGTAAATACAGAAGAAAAATTGCTTGCTTATCAAATAACCGATAAAATGTGATTATAGTAGATGTTGTACTAAGTTGAAACCACTCACTTATCAAGGAGTAACATAAAGAAAACTAGAAGTATGGAATAAAAAGGGAGCACATAACTCAAACTGCACAAAATTTGGAATCCATGTCTGCACTTTTATTAATACTCACAAAGGATGAGTTTTCTTAGTTACAATATGACAAGAAGCAACCTATGTTAAGTCTTTGAAATATGTATTTATANACCCACTAAAAGGAAACACCAACTCCCTAAATATTCCAGCACCAACTGAATTTATACAAGCACCAACTTGTATACAAAAAACTCTGTGTTTTCCTGACCACCACCCTGCCACCTTGTTTTCTAGCCACAACTAGATGGAAGATACAATTTCCAATATTCAAGCACCAACTTGAATATCAGAGGACCATAGTCCTTCCTAGCACCACCCTTCCTCCCTAATTATGAATAAATGATTGACAAAAAAACAATACAGGTATTTCAATTCTTACCCCTTCTTCACTGTTCTGCAATTCTTCTCTGGTTCAAAAATTGTTCTGTAGTTCTTCTCTACTTCATTTTATTCTTCTATTCTTCTCTTGCTTTATGCTATTCTATTATTCTTCTCTTGCTTCTGTCTATTCGACGACTATTACTCATCTCTGAGTTTTATCTCATGCTTTGCATTATGTTATTTTACCCTTCTTACAGTTCATCTCATTGTTTCGGTTTGAACAGCCAACCTTACACAGTCATTGCATATCTCCTTTATACACACCAGCCTCATCAGTTACACCTCGAATCTCCTTGGGCAAATACAAAAACGTCTTAGCAACTGAATCGCCAACCGATCAAGAACCATGATTCGATTTTCTAACTGAATTGTAACTGAGCTTATTAATCATGAAGATAAAAAATGACCCTTCAATCATATTCCTAATTAACCTGCACCATTGGATTGCAATTGATGGATCTTGCACCTACTCCATATGCCCATTGGTTGTGACCACGAGCCTAATCAAAATTCCTTTCGCATTTCACATTTTAGCAATCCTGTGTCGAAGGGTCTCAACACTCCAAGTTGCGATCTCTGAAACCCCAAAAAGGAGCTTAGCTCGACTGGCTCCTTCCCTTCTTGTGACCACTGATTGTGACCAAGCGCTTATCCATAAAGCACTTTCGCAACTCACGATTTCGAGAATCCTGTGATGAGGCATATCAACTCTTGGTCTTATCTTCATTGCAGCTTCACCAAATTTGACAGTTGTTGGTCCTTCATAATTACTCCAGATTTGACGGCCCAGATCTTATCGCAAGTTGGAAGGTTAGAGAACTTCCTGCCTTTGACCTTTTAGTCAGAGAACTGTTGATCTGTGACCACGTGTCATGCCCTAACATGGACAGTCCTCCTACTTTCGGGATTTTGTAAGCCCGCTTCACCTTGCACTTTAAATAATGTGTAGTTTCTCCTGGATCCAATGACGGTTGGACCCCATGCTCAGATATAATCCTCGAGATCTATTCTCGTCTACTGCATGCTACTCCTCTCTGAATTCAGATCTGACGGTCATTGGGGATTCTGAATGAGATCCAACGTTCACTATTGATCTTCACAGTTGATATTTCTATTTCCATGCCATCATGGATCTGTTGATCATTCTGATCTTTTCCATCAATGGAAAACAAATACGCATACTCTAACTCTGTCCGAAAACATGCCAACATCAGTGTTGCGTCAGCGTAAACTATTAGATTTTCAATCTTTAATTTCATGGGAGCTTTTAATCCTAAGACCAGATCTTCATATTTGCATACATTATTTGTGTAATCAATATCCCACTGCAATTGATATGAGAAAGGAATAATGAATTCATCTTCAGGTGCGACGAACAGAACTCCGTCTCCTGCTCCTTCCTAGGATGAACCACCATCAAAAAACATTTTCCAAACTCCTACACTATTTACATTTTTGTTTGTTTTTTTCTATTTTTCCTTTTTCTCTTTCTTTTTATGTACAACTCTCTTCTGTACAACTTTATTCTATACATTCATCGAAACCATCATCAATTGATAACATACAGTTTCCCAAATCCTGATTGGCGACATATACAGGGTAATTATTTGGGTTATGCGGGTCACTTAGAGTATATGCCAACCTTGTCTCTCTGTATAGATGTGTGAACTATCCACCGAAAATTGGGATCGTAGCATATGTCATATCCAATTGAAGCGATCCTCCAAGATTAGCCCCCCAAGACCTGGATAACAACATGTCATACTTCGCAAGAACATCAGCAACGACTACATCCACGAGAATGTTTTTCAAAGGAATCTGTGCAATATTAACTACCAAATACTTAATCATACCAAGACATTTAACTTTACTTGAATCGAAAGAATACAGATGTCGATATGGTCTAGTGACTTCAAGACCCAATTTTTCCATAATAACTTTGGGCCTTAAGTTATGGGAGGCTCCAGATTCCAACATAAAGTTATGTAATAGGTGATCATGCACAGTCAGTGTAATATAAAAAGGAGCGACGGGATATTTTCCATTTTCAATATGCAGACCAAACAATATAGTAGGACTGTCATATTCTAAATTAATGGTATTCGTGTGACTTTAAATATCTATGAAATTTATCATCTTGGCAATTTGTTTTCTATACGTCGGATTGTTAGCCAGTTTAACCAGAGGTACCAGAATTTTTATTTTATTAATTTCATTTTCTATATTGAAAATTCCAATCATATTTTCATCCTCTCTGGTTGGGATCTTTGTTTCTTTCCTTTCTAGCCTATTAGTCTGTGTTTTGTTTGTTTTGGAATTCTTTGTTTTAGTCGTTTGTGTTTCAACTGTTTTCATTTTAGCAGCTTACAATTCAGTTGTCTTTGTTTTGGCAGCTTTTGTTTTAGTGGATGGTTGAGGTGCCTCATTCATTTGGTTTCTTGAAAAGATCCTTTTTGGTGGATCAGTTGTGAGTTTTTTTATTTCTAGGCCTTAAATTATACTTATGTTGCAGTTCGGCCATTATAATGTCAGGGATTCCTTGATATTCAAAATCTCCCAGATTATTTATGTTTTCCTCATTTCCAAACAGGGGTTCTTAATCCAAAGATATTTCATAATCTTGTCTGTTTAGATGAGGTTCTTGGTCGTCATCACTAAGATTGTTTATATATTCATCTAAACACTCATAGTATTGCATGTCATCGCTTTGCATGAAGTTTTCTATTTTAAAAGGGACTTTAATTTTTGGTCCTCATTTTTTACTTGTCTCTACAGGATATGGGGGTTAGGATTCCTTTTGAACTCTTTTCTAGCGAATGGATCAGGTTTAGATTGATCTATTTCCATTCTAGATATTTTTTTTTATAATCCTTTAATTATCTTAGCCATGCCATCTATTTTATCTTCCGCAGACCTCCCAGATCTGGAGGGTCCTGCTTGTTCTCTGAATTGTTTGGTCTCTTTATTTCCCATTTCAATTTTAGCTTTTAATTTTCTCGATGTCATCATATTCGATTCAATTTCTATAGCATCATTCTGCATTCTTGTGACAACAGTAGATCTCCTTTTCCTCAACAGTAGGGAAAAGTCAGGCTCAAAAGCCCCTGCAAAAGTCACTTTTGTTGTAAGTTGGGAAGGTTTAACCTCGGCTGGAATTTTATTATATAATTTATTAAATATCTAAGTGAATTCGAGAATTGTTTCGAAATTTTTCTTTCTTAGAGCTCCGAACTCAGTTAAATAATAAAGGTGATCTTTCCTCTTTCCCCATTGTCTCAGGAAGGTGTTTTATAACTCATCGTATGTTTTTATGGAACCCGTTGGCAGCCCTCAGAACCATGTTCTAACCTGTCCTTCGAAAGTTTGAACTAAGAACCTCAAAAACATCCTTGTGTTCAAGGCCAAGTATAACAGCAATTGGTCGAAAACATTTATGTGTTATGTGGCGATTAAGTCTCCTTCTCAAGTGAACTTTGGCAGGTTTTCCATGTAGTTTTCAGGTAAATTGTGAAGGGGAACCGGGAGGACTTAAGGAGCATACCTAGCATCTACTTTGGTGAAAATTCTAGGAGGTGGGGATGGTTCGTGACCACCTCCTCCTCCCCCTCTAGAACCAAGTCCTCCACCACCTCCAGCACCACCTCCGCCACCACCTCCTCCGGCCACAACCATTGATAATCTAGGGGAGGAAACTCGGAGATTATAGAAAGGATTTTCAAAAACTTGTAGGGAACTTTCAACTACCTCGGGATGAATCAAAAGAGGTTCTAGAAACGAACCATCAAGAGATAGAAAATATGAATAAGGTGGAAAAGGTAAATGAGGGTTAGGTTATTCTTATTTGTAGGATATATAAACATGAGAACCAATTGGAGTTGAATCAGAGTGTAAGATTTATTTTTCAAAGCTTTGGGGAGATGGAACCTTTATTTCAGGGACCGACAGGATGTAAATAAGAGTAGGTATCAAGATGGGTCTTTTACCTTTACTAGTAAAGGGGTCAGTCGAATCAGTCTTGGTTTTTATCCCAAGTAAAACTAACTCAGGGTTTATGATTTTGGTTTCGATTTTATCAGTTGATGTTTCTCTGAAATGGATTTGGGTGGAATCTTCTTGTGGAGTTAATTGTTCAAGTGGACCCTTAGCATTAGATTGTGTAGTTTTGGGTCGATAAACCTTACTTGTGGATGAATCATTCTGCTTGAAGTATCCCCTTGGTTTTAATAATTTTTCAAGATCGGATACATGCATAGTCTGTTGTTCGTCTAGGTTCTTCCTGGTATTCTTTCTATCGAATGCCAGTTTTTCTAAAGTGGATTTGCCAAGTCAAAATTAAAAATTAGCCTTATTATATTATTCAATCTTTGTTCACTATCAAAGAGAGAAACTTACCATGTCATTCTCCAAGGGAAAAATAACTTTGTTTCTCTTTCCCTGACAATGACACAAAAAATATGTTGTTCTTGAGATTAAAATTAAGGCTCAAAGAATAATGTCAGGCATCAGGAATTTAATTAATGTTTTAGAATGTGATTTTTCTTCTGTTGATTATATAAGAGTAAATAATCAAATGAAATTAATAATAGAACATGATAGAGGTCGTGTTTCATCATCTGAGTCGATTAATAAAATCAAGGGATATGGGGGAAAACTTACAAAACTGCTAAACAAAATGAGGTATCAATGAAAGATAAATCTTACCTTGCTCATAGTAGAAGAAAATGTAAAATGCACCCTTGAAAGGACATAAGATAGAGTGATCCAAGAAGCTTGCAGGTCTTGTATTTACTGATAGTAAATACAGAGGAAAAATTGCTTTCTTATCAAATAACCGATAAAATGTGATTACAGTAGAAGTTGTACTAAGTTGAAACCACTCACTTATCAAGGAGTAACATAAAGAAAACTAGAAGTATGGAATACAAAGGGAGAACATAACTCAAACTGCACAAAATTTGGAATCCATGTCTGCACTTCTATTAATACTCACAAAGTATGAGTTTTCTTAGTTACAATACAACAAAAAGCAACATGTGTTAAGTCTTTGAAATATGTATTTATACAAAAATGTTCTCAACCCTAAGCGGTTGGAATTCTCCTTATTTATAAACATTAAATATTAAAAATTAAAAAATGAAATGTTTCATCTACAAATTTGTGTCTCTTTTCGTACTGGATGAGACGTTTCTTATTCGCGTACTCCATCTTAGAAAACATTCGGTCTCTAATCATGACATGTGCATCATGTGTTCCCAGACAGGTTGACTTTCCCTTGCTCAATGCACTGAATGCATCTTCCCACAAATTGCACCACCAGCTTGGAGGGCTCTGTGGTATCATTTGCCTCAAAGGTATAAAACTTCCTTTCTATATGAGGTAGCTTGTATTCCACCCTCCTAGCTTCTAGAGATAGAGACTGTAGTCTTAAGATGGGGTTGACTATCCATTTATTGATCAGATTAAGGTCAACATGTTTCAATTGTAAAATTTTGGCCTAGGCTTCTTTCATACTTTCTTTGAAATCAGATTTATTTTTTGCCATATCAATCTGTCCCAGGGCCTCAGAGATATTGTCTCTTCCCATGTACAGTGACTCTTTGTCAATATCATAGAATGCTTCTTCACAAGCTCTTTTCACCTCCCTGGCCAATATTTTACTTTCAACTATATTAGCCTCCCATTTATTAAGTATTATATCTCCTCAGGTTTGTTCTGAGAGGGACAATTTGGTGGCCCTGGCAACTTCTTCCTTTTCTACTAACAGGACAACCTCCTGGAATGTAACTCTAGCTACAGTGGCCTCCTTCTCTTTTATGAAAATATTATCTAAAGAATGTTCTGCCAATCAATAATAATCTTGAATCCCTTCTATTTTGTTCAAAAGGCTTCGTTGGGTTGATCCCAGCTTCTCGTGTACCTCTAAATCTTGGGCCTGAAAGGAAAATATATCCACTACTTCTTTTTCGGTCAGTCTTATATTCACCTGCAACTATTTTACCAATTCCTTGCTTGCCTGTGAATTTTTTTGCATCTCATCAAGATTGATCTTGAGTTGTTGAATTTATTGCATGTCATGGGCTCTAATATTCTCAAAGACTTTAGTCATCTCACTCCTGAATCCCTGCTTTACAGTCTTTATTTCATACTGAAACTGGCTCACCAGCGGATCCTTTTGCTTCAACTTTTCCTTCAAGTTGCCCATGCCAAAAACTGGTTTGTAGTGGCAAAGGCTCTTAATGAATCTAACACGTCCGTAGTGAAATCTATTTCTTCTTGGGCCTATCCATCATACAGTACTCTATGCCTCTTGAAGGGAACACCCTCCCCCTGATGTATTTCTCTTTTTACAACAACCTTTCTCTTCCTACTAAAGAAGATGTTGGAAGGGGGCATCTCTTCTACCGAAATAGGCATGAGATCCTCTATGAATACCACTTCGGAACTACGGTTCCCTCTACTGGACTATATTAGCATGATAGATTGAATGGGGTTGTCGATCTTAGTGGACGGTTGTTTCCAAACTATGTCAATAGATGACTTGCCTGGTGTGAATGGTTTTTGTTCTTCCCCCTTTTTTTATCAAGGCTTCAGCCTGAGCTTTAGCTTCATCACCTGCTGGGTTTGTCAATGCAGTGTCCTCCACATGAATGGAAACCTTGGTTTTCTCCAGATGTTTTGGAGTATCCTTTTCATTGGAGATACCTATTTCGGCACTCTGGGTCTCAATTCTCTGTGCAACTGGAGGTGTCGGGGTTTCTCCCTGAAATACTTTGGGAAGGCCATTTCTTTGATGCTTCTAGAAGTTATAAAACTCAACAAATCTATCTAGATCTAAAGCTTGAACTCGACTCAAGACCTCTTGATAGGACCTTTCTCCTCAGAATATTTCATCCTAAGGAGAATCTTCATGTTCATATAATTTAAAATTGTAGAGGGCCATGTGATTACCTACGACCTTCTACGGATCGTACTTCTTGAATTCAATATTTACCAGCTTGATTTCTTCCAGGGCCGCAACTTCTACTTTCGAGTGGCCGAAATTCAATAGAGAAAACATACCAATATACATGGGAAAGGCGAGCCATACCCTTTTCTGTATTTCTTTCAACTCCATACTAATTCCCCCATGCACAGTTTGATGTGCTACTTTGCGGCACACCAATCGATCTAGTAAAAATTTAGGAAGAGCATGTGGAGGAACTGAACAACCGAAAATCCTAATATAGGAGAAATGCTCTTCAATGTACTAGTCAGCTATTTTGCCCATATTAGCCATTGTTTTGTCAGAAATCCTGGGAGGTGGGAAATCATATATAGCATTATGCATCGGCACCACCACCCAATTGCAGATTTCATAAAAGAAATCATTCGCTTTATCTTCCCAAAGTTTCAAATGATAAACATGTATGGGCTCGACACTAGTTGGAGTCTAGTTGCAGCCCATCAGAGGAAAAGGTGTCATAAAACAGACGACGTCCATGATGTAAGCCGACATGAAAATTGGGGAAGGTTTCCCCATGGCTTTCAGTGATTGATATTTTGTAATCTCTCTAACCAAATTGTCTCGTAACATCTTGTCCCAATCAAAAGAATACCTGTCTGCTACTTTCTACATAATAGGCACCCATGGTAACGAGAAATGGGTTGTGTTTTCCCTTCTGTAGAGTATACATGTCATCATTGCTACATACATCATGTGAGGCTCTAGTGAGGAAAATGTGTATACGCCATGGGAGTCGTCTCTGAACTTCTGAGGGAAAGAGCACCAGTCCTTAATTAAGTTGGGCAGGTTTATTCCATATCGGGCGCATTCCTTCTTGTCAAAGTCCATTTGGAAGTTGACATTGTAAATGAAATTGGGTTTTGGAGACAATTTGTACATTACCTGTAAATGTTCTAGCCAGAAAGATCCAACTGCGGCCTTTTGTGAATTGAATATGGTCTTGTTCGGGATATAGACGTTTTCCAACACCCAACCAATCATATCATTATAAGGCATGAGGCTAGGCCTCATTGCTATCTTATGTAGATATGATTGGGAAACAGTTTTGTATTTGGTAGCTAGGGTCTCTGTCTCCTCGTCACCTGAATCGTCTGGGCAGTTGACCAATTCATGCTATATAATATTGAATGCCTATGTCCAAGATTTAATGGTGTCTATGCTTTTGGGCGAAGTGTCATAAAATACATATGTGTTCTGGCTTGAACTTTCACCAGTCCCTTTAACCATTTTTCACAGAGCCGTGATAGTAGTAAACCCAGCACTGTGTTACCTGTCATGGAAAATGCACAAACTTATTATCTCGCTAAGCTTGTTGTTATGCGAAAACACAAATAGAGTTTAAAATTCAATATCTTTTTCACCTTAAGAGTATCAAGTTATGCATACCTTCACTGACAATGTATTTACTTTCCTTAATGGAAAATATTTATGTGGTGTTCTGAGATCTTATTCAAAATGATTTCCATAGATTGATAGTCAATGCCATTAACGTCTGGTGGTTATGATCAGGAAAAGGATGGATGAAATTTGAATTTATCCACGTTATGATTCAGCGAAAGATTAATCAAGAGATAATCATCATTAATGTATTATTTAATTGCACTTATCGTTAAGTAAATTTTGGAATTTCGGATCACATGATATCCTATAACAGTTCAAGATGTGATTTCTGAAATGTGAAATTGCGATGTGATTAATTAATTTTAATCATGTTTAACCTCAAATATTTCGAGGTTTCGGATCTCAGGATATTGAAATTCGCTCGATGCAGGATCCCGGAAACGCGAAACAGAGATGTGATTAATTAATCGTTAATCGTTTTTAATCCTTAATTAATACGGTTTAATTCTTAAGACATTTTGGGAGTTTGGGCTTCGGGATATTAGTGATACGATAGATGGTGAAGACCCAATTTCCGAAATCGTGAAACTATTATTCGATTTTCTAATTGGATTTTAGTTTCTTTTTAAGTGTTCATTACTCCATTAGTTTGGTTAATTAACTTCGTTTAAAAATCCGACAGGTCATTTCCAGAAATATATGCTAGAGATGAAGGGGTATACGTGTTTGGTGACTTGGATATTTTGAACGCTTTTCGTGTATCAAAACTTTGGAAGTGAGGCATGTTGAAACGCCTGAACCACAAAACTCTGAAACCCAAAATTATGAAGTATTCTATAGAGATTTGACTCTTTAACGAGTAGGTGGATCCATAAATTCTAAGAGATTAGGATCATTTGATTTCATGGATTATTTCATCAATGATGAGAATAAAGCACAGATTATTTTATTTTAAATGGAAACATAATTTGTTTAAATACTAAAGTTCAAAAATTTATATGTGTTCCAACATATAACTAAGCAAATGATGTCTCGATGCCCTCAAGTTGTAGATATGGAGGTTCGAGAAATTATATGACCAACAGTACCACTTTGCACATATGGAAAACCCACTCACCACCACATATGGTTAGAGGTTTACAGATAGCATCCACCATACTAGTTGGATTCTGAAAGGCAATGGGCCTTTCTCCATGAGGTACAAGTTAGTATTATAGTGATCATCATTTCAATACCTTAGCCATTTGATTATGTTGTATCTTATATTTCTCTAGATTTCATGATATGTGCTTGGACATTATGCCTTTTTCCCTACTTCACCTTGGTGGTTGACATTGTTCCCTAGTAAGTGGTCTTCTTTGGGAATGGGTGATCTGGGATATTTTCATCGTGACTTATCAAGAATTGTATTAAATGAGAATAAATTAAAGTGCACTATTAAGGAAGGGAAAACTTTAAAATGAAGAGACATAAGCATCATATCTAAACANACCCACTAAAAGGAAACACCAACTCCCTAAATATTCCAGCACCAACTGAATTTATACAAGCACCAACTTGTATACAAAAAACTCTGTGTTTTCCTGACCACCACCCTGCCACCTTGTTTTCTAGCCACAACTAGATGGAAGATACAATTTCCAATATTCAAGCACCAACTTGAATATCAGAGGACCATAGTCCTTCCTAGCACCACCCTTCCTCCCTAATTATGAATAAATGATTGACAAAAAAACAATACAGGTATTTCAATTCTTACCCCTTCTTCACTGTTCTGCAATTCTTCTCTGGTTCAAAAATTGTTCTGTAGTTCTTCTCTACTTCATTTTATTCTTCTATTCTTCTCTTGCTTTATGCTATTCTATTATTCTTCTCTTGCTTCTGTCTATTCGACGACTATTACTCATCTCTGAGTTTTATCTCATGCTTTGCATTATGTTATTTTACCCTTCTTACAGTTCATCTCATTGTTTCGGTTTGAACAGCCAACCTTACACAGTCATTGCATATCTCCTTTATACACACCAGCCTCATCAGTTACACCTCGAATCTCCTTGGGCAAATACAAAAACGTCTTAGCAACTGAATCGCCAACCGATCAAGAACCATGATTCGATTTTCTAACTGAATTGTAACTGAGCTTATTAATCATGAAGATAAAAAATGACCCTTCAATCATATTCCTAATTAACCTGCACCATTGGATTGCAATTGATGGATCTTGCACCTACTCCATATGCCCATTGGTTGTGACCACGAGCCTAATCAAAATTCCTTTCGCATTTCACATTTTAGCAATCCTGTGTCGAAGGGTCTCAACACTCCAAGTTGCGATCTCTGAAACCCCAAAAAGGAGCTTAGCTCGACTGGCTCCTTCCCTTCTTGTGACCACCGGTTGTGACCAAGAGCTTATCCATAAAGCACTTTCGCAACTCACGATTTCGGGAATCCTGTGATGAGGCATATCAACTCTTGGTCTTATCTTCATTGCAGCTTCACCAAATCTGACAGTTGTTGGTCCTTCATAATTACTCCAGATCTGACGGCCCAGATCTTATCGCGAGTTGGAAGGTTAGATAAATTCCTGCCTTTGACCTTTTAGTCAGAGAAATGTTGATCTGTGACCACGTGTCATGCCCTAACATGGACAGTCCTCCTACTTTCGGGATTTTGTAAGCCCGCTTCACCTTGCACTTTAAAGAATGTGTAGTTTCTTCTGGATCCAATGACGGTTGGACCCCATGCTCAGATATAATGCTCGAGATCTATTCTCGTCTACTGCATGCTACTCCTCTCTGAATTCAGATCTGACGGTCATTGGGGATTCTGAATGAGATCCAACATTCACTGTTGATCTTCACAGTTGATATTTCTATTTCCATGCCATCATGGATCTGTTGATCGTTCTAATCTTTTCCATCAATGGAAAACAAATACGCATACTCTAACTCTGTCCGAAAACATGCCAACATCAGTGTTGCGTCAGCGTAAACTATTATATTTTCAATCTTTAATTTCATGGGAGCTTTTAATCCTAAGACCAGATCTTCATATTTGCATACATTATTTGTGTAATCAATATCCCACTGCAATTGATATGAGAAAGGAATAATGAATTCATCTTCAGGTGCGACGAACAGAACTCCGTCTCCTGCTCCTTCCTAGGATGAACCACCATCAAAAAACATTTTCCAAACTCCTACACTATTTACATTTTTGTTTGTTTTTTTCTATTTTTCCTTTTTCTCTTTCTTTTTATGTACAACTCTCTTCTGTACAACTTTATTCTATACATTCATCGAAACCATCATCAATTGATAACATACAGTTTCCCAAATCCTGATTGGCGACATATACAGGGTAATTATTTGGGTTATGCGGGTCACTTAGAGTATATGCCAACCTTGTCTCTCTGTATAGATGTGTGAACTATCCACCGAAAATTGGGATCGTAGCATATGTCATATCCAATTGAAGCGATCCTCCAAGATTAGCCCCCCAAGACCTGGATAACAACATGTCATACTTCGCAAGAACATCAGCAACGACTACATCCACGAGAATGTTTTTCAAAGGAATCTGTGCAATATTAACTACCAAATACTTAATCATACCAAGACATTTAACTTTACTTGAATCGAAAGAATACAGATGTCGATATGGTCTAGTGACTTCAAGACCCAATTTTTCCATAATAACTTTGGGCCTTAAGTTATGGGAGGCTCCAGATTCCAACATAAAGTTATGTAATAGGTGATCATGCACAGTCAGTGTAATATAAAAAGGAGCGACGGGATATTTTCCATTTTCAATATGCAGACCAAACAATATAGTAGGACTGTCATATTCTAAATTAATGGTATTCGTGTGACTTTAAATATCTATGAAATTTATCATCTTGGCAATTTGTTTTCTATACGTCGGATTGTTAGCCAGTTTAACCAGAGGTACCAGAATTTTTATTTTATTAATTTCATTTTCTATATTGAAAATTCCAATCATATTTTCATCCTCTCTGGTTGGGATCTTTGTTTCTTTCCTTTCTAGCCTATTAGTCTGTGTTTTGTTTGTTTTGGAATTCTTTGTTTTAGTCGTTTGTGTTTCAACTGTTTTCATTTTAGCAGCTTACAATTCAGTTGTCTTTGTTTTGGCAGCTTTTGTTTTAGTGGATGGTTGAGGTGCCTCATTCATTTGGTTTCTTGAAAAGATCCTTTTTGGTGGATCAGTTGTGAGTTTTTTTATTTCTAGGCCTTAAATTATACTTATGTTGCAGTTCGGCCATTATAATGTCAGGGATTCCTTGATATTCAAAATCTCCCAGATTATTTATGTTTTCCTCATTTCCAAACAGGGGTTCTTAATCCAAAGATATTTCATAATCTTGTCTGTTTAGATGAGGTTCTTGGTCGTCATCACTAAGATTGTTTATATATTCATCTAAACACTCATAGTATTGCATGTCATCGCTTTGCATGAAGTTTTCTATTTTAAAAGGGACTTTAATTTTTGGTCCTCATTTTTTACTTGTCTCTACAGGATATGGGGGTTAGGATTCCTTTTGAACTCTTTTCTAGCGAATGGATCAGGTTTAGATTGATCTATTTCCATTCTAGATATTTTTTTTTATAATCCTTTAATTATCTTAGCCAT
Organism: Picea glauca; assembly: GCA_000966675.3. Classification (NCBI taxonomy): domain Eukaryota; kingdom Viridiplantae; phylum Streptophyta; class Pinopsida; order Pinales; family Pinaceae; genus Picea; species Picea glauca. The sequence goes on from JZKD02S1613060.1 coordinate 21,122, forward strand.
GCCATCTATTTTATCTTCCGCAGACCTCCCAGATCTGGAGGGTCCTGCTTGTTCTCTGAATTGTTTGGTCTCTTTATTTCCCATTTCAATTTTAGCTTTTAATTTTCTCGATGTCATCATATTCGATTCAATTTCTATAGCATCATTCTGCATTCTTGTGACAACAGTAGATCTCCTTTTCCTCAACAGTAGGGAAAAGTCAGGCTCAAAAGCCCCTGCAAAAGTCACTTTTGTTGTAAGTTGGGAAGGTTTAACCTCGGCTGGAATTTTATTATATAATTTATTAAATATCTAAGTGAATTCGAGAATTGTTTCGAAATTTTTCTTTCTTAGAGCTCCGAACTCAGTTAAATAATAAAGGTGATCTTTCCTCTTTCCCCATTGTCTCAGGAAGGTGTTTTATAACTCATCGTATGTTTTTATGGAACCCGTTGGCAGCCCTCAGAACCATGTTCTAACCTGTCCTTCGAAAGTTTGAACTAAGAACCTCAAAAACATCCTTGTGTTCAAGGCCAAGTATAACAGCAATTGGTCGAAAACATTTATGTGTTATGTGGCGATTAAGTCTCCTTCTCAAGTGAACTTTGGCAGGTTTTCCATGTAGTTTTCAGGTAAATTGTGAAGGGGAACCGGGAGGACTTAAGGAGCATACCTAGCATCTACTTTGGTGAAAATTCTAGGAGGTGGGGATGGTTCGTGACCACCTCCTCCTCCCCCTCTAGAACCAAGTCCTCCACCACCTCCAGCACCACCTCCGCCACCACCTCCTCCGGCCACAACCATTGATAATCTAGGGGAGGAAACTCGGAGATTATAGAAAGGATTTTCAAAAACTTGTAGGGAACTTTCAACTACCTCGGGATGAATCAAAAGAGGTTCTAGAAACGAACCATCAAGAGATAGAAAATATGAATAAGGTGGAAAAGGTAAATGAGGGTTAGGTTATTCTTATTTGTAGGATATATAAACATGAGAACCAATTGGAGTTGAATCAGAGTGTAAGATTTATTTTTCAAAGCTTTGGGGAGATGGAACCTTTATTTCAGGGACCGACAGGATGTAAATAAGAGTAGGTATCAAGATGGGTCTTTTACCTTTACTAGTAAAGGGGTCAGTCGAATCAGTCTTGGTTTTTATCCCAAGTAAAACTAACTCAGGGTTTATGATTTTGGTTTCGATTTTATCAGTTGATGTTTCTCTGAAATGGATTTGGGTGGAATCTTCTTGTGGAGTTAATTGTTCAAGTGGACCCTTAGCATTAGATTGTGTAGTTTTGGGTCGATAAACCTTACTTGTGGATGAATCATTCTGCTTGAAGTATCCCCTTGGTTTTAATAATTTTTCAAGATCGGATACATGCATAGTCTGTTGTTCGTCTAGGTTCTTCCTGGTATTCTTTCTATCGAATGCCAGTTTTTCTAAAGTGGATTTGCCAAGTCAAAATTAAAAATTAGCCTTATTATATTATTCAATCTTTGTTCACTATCAAAGAGAGAAACTTACCATGTCATTCTCCAAGGGAAAAATAACTTTGTTTCTCTTTCCCTGACAATGACACAAAAAATATGTTGTTCTTGAGATTAAAATTAAGGCTCAAAGAATAATGTCAGGCATCAGGAATTTAATTAATGTTTTAGAATGTGATTTTTCTTCTGTTGATTATATAAGAGTAAATAATCAAATGAAATTAATAATAGAACATGATAGAGGTCGTGTTTCATCATCTGAGTCGATTAATAAAATCAAGGGATATGGGGGAAAACTTACAAAACTGCTAAACAAAATGAGGTATCAATGAAAGATAAATCTTACCTTGCTCATAGTAGAAGAAAATGTAAAATGCACCCTTGAAAGGACATAAGATAGAGTGATCCAAGAAGCTTGCAGGTCTTGTATTTACTGATAGTAAATACAGAGGAAAAATTGCTTTCTTATCAAATAACCGATAAAATGTGATTACAGTAGAAGTTGTACTAAGTTGAAACCACTCACTTATCAAGGAGTAACATAAAGAAAACTAGAAGTATGGAATACAAAGGGAGAACATAACTCAAACTGCACAAAATTTGGAATCCATGTCTGCACTTCTATTAATACTCACAAAGTATGAGTTTTCTTAGTTACAATACAACAAAAAGCAACATGTGTTAAGTCTTTGAAATATGTATTTATACAAAAATGTTCTCAACCCTAAGCGGTTGGAATTCTCCTTATTTATAAACATTAAATATTAAAAATTAAAAAATGAAATGTTTCATCTACAAATTTGTGTCTCTTTTCGTACTGGATGAGACGTTTCTTATTCGCGTACTCCATCTTAGAAAACATTCGGTCTCTAATCATGACATGTGCATCATGTGTTCCCAGACAGGTTGACTTTCCCTTGCTCAATGCACTGAATGCATCTTCCCACAAATTGCACCACCAGCTTGGAGGGCTCTGTGGTATCATTTGCCTCAAAGGTATAAAACTTCCTTTCTATATGAGGTAGCTTGTATTCCACCCTCCTAGCTTCTAGAGATAGAGACTGTAGTCTTAAGATGGGGTTGACTATCCATTTATTGATCAGATTAAGGTCAACATGTTTCAATTGTAAAATTTTGGCCTAGGCTTCTTTCATACTTTCTTTGAAATCAGATTTATTTTTTGCCATATCAATCTGTCCCAGGGCCTCAGAGATATTGTCTCTTCCCATGTACAGTGACTCTTTGTCAATATCATAGAATGCTTCTTCACAAGCTCTTTTCACCTCCCTGGCCAATATTTTACTTTCAACTATATTAGCCTCCCATTTATTAAGTATTATATCTCCTCAGGTTTGTTCTGAGAGGGACAATTTGGTGGCCCTGGCAACTTCTTCCTTTTCTACTAACAGGACAACCTCCTGGAATGTAACTCTAGCTACAGTGGCCTCCTTCTCTTTTATGAAAATATTATCTAAAGAATGTTCTGCCAATCAATAATAATCTTGAATCCCTTCTATTTTGTTCAAAAGGCTTCGTTGGGTTGATCCCAGCTTCTCGTGTACCTCTAAATCTTGGGCCTGAAAGGAAAATATATCCACTACTTCTTTTTCGGTCAGTCTTATATTCACCTGCAACTATTTTACCAATTCCTTGCTTGCCTGTGAATTTTTTTGCATCTCATCAAGATTGATCTTGAGTTGTTGAATTTATTGCATGTCATGGGCTCTAATATTCTCAAAGACTTTAGTCATCTCACTCCTGAATCCCTGCTTTACAGTCTTTATTTCATACTGAAACTGGCTCACCAGCGGATCCTTTTGCTTCAACTTTTCCTTCAAGTTGCCCATGCCAAAAACTGGTTTGTAGTGGCAAAGGCTCTTAATGAATCTAACACGTCCGTAGTGAAATCTATTTCTTCTTGGGCCTATCCATCATACAGTACTCTATGCCTCTTGAAGGGAACACCCTCCCCCTGATGTATTTCTCTTTTTACAACAACCTTTCTCTTCCTACTAAAGAAGATGTTGGAAGGGGGCATCTCTTCTACCGAAATAGGCATGAGATCCTCTATGAATACCACTTCGGAACTACGGTTCCCTCTACTGGACTATATTAGCATGATAGATTGAATGGGGTTGTCGATCTTAGTGGACGGTTGTTTCCAAACTATGTCAATAGATGACTTGCCTGGTGTGAATGGTTTTTGTTCTTCCCCCTTTTTTTATCAAGGCTTCAGCCTGAGCTTTAGCTTCATCACCTGCTGGGTTTGTCAATGCAGTGTCCTCCACATGAATGGAAACCTTGGTTTTCTCCAGATGTTTTGGAGTATCCTTTTCATTGGAGATACCTATTTCGGCACTCTGGGTCTCAATTCTCTGTGCAACTGGAGGTGTCGGGGTTTCTCCCTGAAATACTTTGGGAAGGCCATTTCTTTGATGCTTCTAGAAGTTATAAAACTCAACAAATCTATCTAGATCTAAAGCTTGAACTCGACTCAAGACCTCTTGATAGGACCTTTCTCCTCAGAATATTTCATCCTAAGGAGAATCTTCATGTTCATATAATTTAAAATTGTAGAGGGCCATGTGATTACCTACGACCTTCTACGGATCGTACTTCTTGAATTCAATATTTACCAGCTTGATTTCTTCCAGGGCCGCAACTTCTACTTTCGAGTGGCCGAAATTCAATAGAGAAAACATACCAATATACATGGGAAAGGCGAGCCATACCCTTTTCTGTATTTCTTTCAACTCCATACTAATTCCCCCATGCACAGTTTGATGTGCTACTTTGCGGCACACCAATCGATCTAGTAAAAATTTAGGAAGAGCATGTGGAGGAACTGAACAACCGAAAATCCTAATATAGGAGAAATGCTCTTCAATGTACTAGTCAGCTATTTTGCCCATATTAGCCATTGTTTTGTCAGAAATCCTGGGAGGTGGGAAATCATATATAGCATTATGCATCGGCACCACCACCCAATTGCAGATTTCATAAAAGAAATCATTCGCTTTATCTTCCCAAAGTTTCAAATGATAAACATGTATGGGCTCGACACTAGTTGGAGTCTAGTTGCAGCCCATCAGAGGAAAAGGTGTCATAAAACAGACGACGTCCATGATGTAAGCCGACATGAAAATTGGGGAAGGTTTCCCCATGGCTTTCAGTGATTGATATTTTGTAATCTCTCTAACCAAATTGTCTCGTAACATCTTGTCCCAATCAAAAGAATACCTGTCTGCTACTTTCTACATAATAGGCACCCATGGTAACGAGAAATGGGTTGTGTTTTCCCTTCTGTAGAGTATACATGTCATCATTGCTACATACATCATGTGAGGCTCTAGTGAGGAAAATGTGTATACGCCATGGGAGTCGTCTCTGAACTTCTGAGGGAAAGAGCACCAGTCCTTAATTAAGTTGGGCAGGTTTATTCCATATCGGGCGCATTCCTTCTTGTCAAAGTCCATTTGGAAGTTGACATTGTAAATGAAATTGGGTTTTGGAGACAATTTGTACATTACCTGTAAATGTTCTAGCCAGAAAGATCCAACTGCGGCCTTTTGTGAATTGAATATGGTCTTGTTCGGGATATAGACGTTTTCCAACACCCAACCAATCATATCATTATAAGGCATGAGGCTAGGCCTCATTGCTATCTTATGTAGATATGATTGGGAAACAGTTTTGTATTTGGTAGCTAGGGTCTCTGTCTCCTCGTCACCTGAATCGTCTGGGCAGTTGACCAATTCATGCTATATAATATTGAATGCCTATGTCCAAGATTTAATGGTGTCTATGCTTTTGGGCGAAGTGTCATAAAATACATATGTGTTCTGGCTTGAACTTTCACCAGTCCCTTTAACCATTTTTCACAGAGCCGTGATAGTAGTAAACCCAGCACTGTGTTACCTGTCATGGAAAATGCACAAACTTATTATCTCGCTAAGCTTGTTGTTATGCGAAAACACAAATAGAGTTTAAAATTCAATATCTTTTTCACCTTAAGAGTATCAAGTTATGCATACCTTCACTGACAATGTATTTACTTTCCTTAATGGAAAATATTTATGTGGTGTTCTGAGATCTTATTCAAAATGATTTCCATAGATTGATAGTCAATGCCATTAACGTCTGGTGGTTATGATCAGGAAAAGGATGGATGAAATTTGAATTTATCCACGTTATGATTCAGCGAAAGATTAATCAAGAGATAATCATCATTAATGTATTATTTAATTGCACTTATCGTTAAGTAAATTTTGGAATTTCGGATCACATGATATCCTATAACAGTTCAAGATGTGATTTCTGAAATGTGAAATTGCGATGTGATTAATTAATTTTAATCATGTTTAACCTCAAATATTTCGAGGTTTCGGATCTCAGGATATTGAAATTCGCTCGATGCAGGATCCCGGAAACGCGAAACAGAGATGTGATTAATTAATCGTTAATCGTTTTTAATCCTTAATTAATACGGTTTAATTCTTAAGACATTTTGGGAGTTTGGGCTTCGGGATATTAGTGATACGATAGATGGTGAAGACCCAATTTCCGAAATCGTGAAACTATTATTCGATTTTCTAATTGGATTTTAGTTTCTTTTTAAGTGTTCATTACTCCATTAGTTTGGTTAATTAACTTCGTTTAAAAATCCGACAGGTCATTTCCAGAAATATATGCTAGAGATGAAGGGGTATACGTGTTTGGTGACTTGGATATTTTGAACGCTTTTCGTGTATCAAAACTTTGGAAGTGAGGCATGTTGAAACGCCTGAACCACAAAACTCTGAAACCCAAAATTATGAAGTATTCTATAGAGATTTGACTCTTTAACGAGTAGGTGGATCCATAAATTCTAAGAGATTAGGATCATTTGATTTCATGGATTATTTCATCAATGATGAGAATAAAGCACAGATTATTTTATTTTAAATGGAAACATAATTTGTTTAAATACTAAAGTTCAAAAATTTATATGTGTTCCAACATATAACTAAGCAAATGATGTCTCGATGCCCTCAAGTTGTAGATATGGAGGTTCGAGAAATTATATGACCAACAGTACCACTTTGCACATATGGAAAACCCACTCACCACCACATATGGTTAGAGGTTTACAGATAGCATCCACCATACTAGTTGGATTCTGAAAGGCAATGGGCCTTTCTCCATGAGGTACAAGTTAGTATTATAGTGATCATCATTTCAATACCTTAGCCATTTGATTATGTTGTATCTTATATTTCTCTAGATTTCATGATATGTGCTTGGACATTATGCCTTTTTCCCTACTTCACCTTGGTGGTTGACATTGTTCCCTAGTAAGTGGTCTTCTTTGGGAATGGGTGATCTGGGATATTTTCATCGTGACTTATCAAGAATTGTATTAAATGAGAATAAATTAAAGTGCACTATTAAGGAAGGGAAAACTTTAAAATGAAGAGACATAAGCATCATATCTAAACAAAAAAAATTGATAACGGAGTTCATCCCTAGTGGACTACGTCTCTGGGTCCTTCTCTCAAATGGGTAGGCTCTTTCATTAACTCAGCAAAAGAATTTGGAAAATACATGAATATACATCATTCTGATATCAAGATGAAGAAATAATTCTCAGATCAGAAAACAAACATAACAATTGGATTTGTGGCATCGAAATACCCAAAAATGATTGTCTCCATGCTCCACTCTGACTCTGGAATTCCCAAGCCCAATAGAAACTTTGTCTTGGTTTCTGTGCCTTCTGCAACTTGCAATTATGACAAATTATGATGCGTAATTTGTGCCTATGGTCATACGGTACAATCTCCTCCTTCATCTCTAGGCGGATTTACAATTTTTAAATAATGGAACTGGCAGATAGTACCAAGCGACACCGGCGGTGCGTTGGTTATGGCGGAGTTACTAAAGCATTGGGTAAGGCGAAGGTTCTGGGATCGAACCCTCCAGACTCCATTTTGGGTGTTGGTTTATATATATATATATATGACCGTTGGCTTCTCTGCTAACTTTAGTGATTCCTCTATCGAACTTTCATCATTGGTTAATATTGGTGTGGTCCACCAGATTTGGCAGACCCGCCATATCCTTTTTAAAACTAATGTTTTTCACAGGTCAACATTGAACATTTCTTAGGCTTCCATGTGTCACCCCATGATTGGGCCACATGGTTTCCACTAATACACCCACCTGTACTCTGACATGTTGCCCAGTCATTTTGTACTAACACATGGCTCTTTCGGATGGTGTCACATGATGTCTCTTGGGGTGCCACGTGGCACTTTTCTATTGGTACACATGGACCCCTAAAAATTCCAATGGTGGGTGACATGCGGTAGCCTTCAGTGCTTCCATGTGGCATGCTGACATTATCATCCCGTACGATGATTTCACCATGCCCTGTCACTTTTTGATGTCATGCTTACATCAGCAGTATGAATGATCATGTGTCCCTTACTGATTGACCATGCTTGACTGCAACTTTGACCATGAATATCTGTCAAACCGTAACTCCATTTGATGAGTTGTTTCACCGTTAGAAATCTTGTCACGCTCTCTTTGCGATCATGCCGTTTTCACTGAGTTTTGGGAACTTTGAATTTTTTCCCTTTCTCTGTCTGCTGGAACCATTTTGAGCATTCAAGGTTGCCTCTGTGAGTTCTGAGTTATTCTTAGCCTTCTCTAGATCCTTTTTGTATCTATGGGTTTTCTACTAGGAAATCTCTCAATGAGCCATCATACCATTCCCGATGATACTTACCATTTTCCATCATTATTCCCATATGTTTCCTTATCTCTTGGTATTTCAGGGTGTATTGACCCAAGAATGGGTTGTCCCTCATTCTATGGGAAGAAGGGGCTAAAGGCCTAGAGGGGTTGGTGTTTGGTAAAAGATAAAATCCATATATGAACCTTACATATGCTTTGCCAATGGATCACCCAAGAAAGCAATAAAACACTCATCTTTGAATAAAAGGGGACCCATAATATAATAAAGAAATGCTTGAAAGGTAGACTGAAGGATAGGAGGTCTCATCACGATCCGACCTATAATGTCCATGGATATCTAGTGGTATGACATTGTCATTATCTGGTCACCAAACTAGGGCAGTGACTCTTAGTTGCATGGCTGAGAGAAAGGGGGTCTCATCACGAGCCAACCTTCTCATTTCCATTAGGAATTTGTGGGTGACATTGCCACCATCTGGTCACCACGCCAAGGCAATGAAATTCAACCTCTCCTTGTGCTATTTTGAAATAAAATATAAAGAAAGAAAGATAAAAGGAAAATGATGGGCTTGGAAAAAGTGCATTGCATATGAAGGTACCACACACCCTCTACAAAGGCACCAATGAATGAGACACTATGACCCCTAGTATGTTATGAGCCCTATGCCCATTGATTCTTGACCCCATCAACCTCATACACTTTACATGGATTAGAGAAGGACCTCTTGGAGGATCTCCTTGACCTAGGGCAAGACCTACCCAATAGGACACCTCGTTAACCCTCCAATAATTAAGCTTGACAAGTCGCATAGTGTCTTTGAGTTGTTAATTGTTTGATATAGTAATATTTGATGCACATGCTTAGATGGCTTATTTATTGATTGGATCCAGTTATCATGATGTTATGACTTGAGATCCTTGGAGGGTATGTTCATTTTTCTTTGCAGGACCTAGCAGGTGGACAGGTTTTGGAGAACAAGACTAGCTTCGGCTTCCATGGGGCTACAAGCCCATAGGTTGGATGACAGGGGCCCACATTCCAGATGAGAGAAAGATAACTTGGACAGCCTTGATGTTGACTTGGATGACCTATCCCATCCTTTTCCTTCCAAACGATTTTCCTAGGAGGGGAAAAATGTCCCATTTTTTAGCATGGTGTCATGACTATGGGGGCTAGGAATTTGTGGTGATGTGCCACTCATTTCCACTTGAACATTTTGGGGAGAAGAGGGTCTTCATTGTGATGACATCACCTATATGATTAACACATGGCCTTGTGAGGCCTTTACATACTTATCCAACACCAACAACCTCCTCAAAGTGGAAAAATGTCCCCTAAAGGGGTGACATCATCCTAGATTAGGGTTTAATTTGTGGAAAAGATGAAATTTTAAGTGAATTTTTTAATATTATTGTGTTAAGGGGTAAAGATTAGGGTTTTTGACCCCTAATATTGTGTTTTACTCCTTATTTTGTGGACAAGCTATGTTAGCTAACTTTTGTATAAATAGAGACCATAAGATCTCATTTTGAATCATAACTCTCCACTTGTGAGAGGCTTTGGTCTGAAATTTCTGGAATCCTTATCTCTTTTAGATCTTGTGCACTTGTTTATGGTTATGGTTGTGAATGGTTAATGGAAGAAGTGATGTGCTAGCATTGGAAGGTTATTATCTAGCTCTTGTGGTGGATTATCTTAGCATCTCTCTTGATCTTGGTATGGTTTTTAATCTCTTGCTATCATTTTCTTCAAGTCAAATATTGTTATTCTAGGAGTTAGGTGGGAAGTATAAAGGAATACACTCCCCACCATATTCTTCACCATTTTTAGCTTCATCTCATTTATTTACAAGGGTTTGTTAAGACAAGTATAAGAGCATACACCCTAGCTTAGAGAAATTTTCCTTGGGAAGTAAAATGGCTTACACCTCGAAGGAGGTATCTTTTCTAAGCTCCTTGTGACTCCACTAACCCAATAGTAAAGGCACTAGTCATCAATTTGTTGAATTGGAGAAATAAATTATTGCAATGAGAAAAGTGAATTTTGGTCATTTTTACTTCTTTCCAAGTGGATTGTTTTCCTTGTGCCTTGGGAACCTCACAACCAAAAGGGTGTCTTCATATAAGGGATAATTATTTCTGTTGTTACAAATTTTCATCTTCCTCCATTAGTGCTGCATAAACCCTAACACGCTTTCTTTAATAAATCTCTTATCAACCATTGGTTTTTTCTCAAAGTTTGCTCACTTACTCTCCTTGTCCTAGCGCACTTTTTGGCAAAGTTTGAGGGGATTATACTGGCTGATTTTCTTTCTATAATAAATTGAATGTTACAGCCATAAGGATGATATAATTTTCTGTAGACAAGTGTTTACAACAGCCTTACCTTTTATGCTAATAATATTGGTTTTTCATCTTGAGTTTAGCTAGTCAATTGCTAGTTTTTCTCTTGCATTTTATACTTAATCCTTAGCATTTACTTAGAAGCATATAGTATGTTTTTATTTCTTATTTATAATTCCATATATTGCTTAAAATTAAGGAAATAAATCTTAACTTTCTTATCCAACTAACATATACTGTTACAAGGTGTGTTTTCTTGTGTCTCGGGCAGGTACAATCATCTAAAAAAGCACTCTACCTGTGGGGAAAACATTATTTTTTTTACAAGGCATCTCCCCCTACCCTTCTTTACATTTAGACTTGACCTATAGGGGATTCATTTCCACTTCCTTCCATATCCATCTCAACCTCCCTAGGGTCACCGTGATCGCCTCCCTAGAGTGACTTAGTCACCCTTGAAGTCTAAGACCTACATCGAGGTGGCATTGGGTGTGGGATTCCCATAGTTGTAGCACTTGTTCCTCGGTTGGGTTAGGATTTTTCCAGCCTAAAACTTGCGCTATAACAATCCTGATTTCCCAAACTAGGGGGATTCATGTTTCACCCAAATCCCACACAAACAAAATTTATTCCTACTGTAACATACCCATATAAACCTAGTGTTGTAACTAGAGCTCCGATGCCACTTTGTAGTGACCCCTGGTACTAAACCCATATTTGTTTTTCTAATACCAAATATAATTAGATGCAGTGTATCATGCTTAAACACTCATGCATATAAAAACACTTTCAAACCATGAATGCAAATAAATTAAAATTCCCATAATAGCATATAAATTACTGAAAAATCATAGTTTATGCAAAGTAACAAAACCCATAAACAAAATAGTGAAACAGATATGAAAAACACGTATCTTCTCATAGAAATGGTGCAACCAAGTGTAGGGGATCGATGTTCCTCACAAACATAGATTTGTTTCTCCAATTATTATCATAAAATCAGCCCCGAGCTAGGGATATGAATCCAAAAGAAAGGTTGTCTCTACTATCCACTCACAGCGTAATTTTTACCCACAAAAAAATGATTTTTCCTTCATCTATCCCAATCCTCTAGATCTCTTCCCCTGCACCTGCACAATCCAAAGGAATGAAATCCCCCTTCACTACACATATTCCCTCGGGACTTTCCACTTCCATCCAAGGATCAAACATAGATTGGTTAGGAATATCACTTGTCGGGGACTCTAGGGATGCTAGTTGCCACAGGAAAAACTTACTGCTCTAGGGAAATGTCTCACAAAAAACACTCACTCAACAGGCCTAAAAAATGGTTCTTCAAGCATTCACATCTCCCAAAAGATGCCCATGGAACCTACTATTTCTACCTTCAAAATCCAATTCTCTCCACCACCTTGTTGCTCCAAAAACTATATGCAAACATTTCCTACAATGGTCATTCAAATTTCCCTTTTACCCATGCATTTGTGTAACTTCCTAGTTTTAATCCTCACTAATTATAATGTAGTTATATAAATGTGATTTAGTTTTTTGAGAAAATATTATTGGGGTGAATATCCCATATTTATTTATATGGATGGGGGACGAATTGGATATTATGATACACTAAAATAATTAATAAAAAATATTTGTTGGCTACAATATGAGAGAGATGATAATCATGGAGGGATATGATTCCACAAGATAGGAGGCTAAAGGGGGATCCAAAAGGAAACTTCTGTATTTTTCCTAATTTAATGCATATTTACCAAGTAATTGCTATGAGGAAAATCTCTCTATGGCATGGGGTAAACCACAACAAACGGAAATGACTATAGAAATCAACTCTAATATCAAGTATGCTATATAAACAAATATGCTAACAAGATAAGATAAAGAGCCTACCTCATCCAGACGTTCAATGAATTCCGTCGTTTAGCACTTGACTCAAAGCAATACACCTGCAACTTGTCCTCAAGAACCAAGAAACAAAAGTATATGGTGATAATGTATAAACTTAGCACATTCAATAGCATAATCCATCAATATTCATAACAAATATGCCCATGGAATAACAATTCAAATATTTTCAAGACATTAATTGGACGAGAAAAGAGTATTTCTATTAAAATGTAATCAACAGAAGTGTATGAATTACAAACTTCTGTGTCAGCGCGGTTCGAAACCGAGAAACTAAGTCCCTTCTAGTTGGGCATCCACCACTTCAATCCTCCACCAAAGGCAAGATCATATAAGAGATACAATGTTGGGGGCTAAACAATGTGTTCAAACTTAAAAGGATAAAGGGATGTAGACTCAATATGAAGTGAAAAATTTCTCCAGAGTAACTTTTCTCTCAAAGTTGAATTCTTCTCCTCTTTTCCACTACTTGGATAGGGCCCATTTATAGCCTTCAAATGGAACTAAAGGGCCAATTCAAAACATTTCCAGTATATGGAAGGTCAAGGATCATGGATCTCATGATGTGACATGGAAACCCGACACCATCTTTTAATTTTGGGCACAAAAAATGATGTGCACGAGTTATAGTGGTGCAACCTGCGTACACGAATGTTGTATAATTGTTAGGGAATGTATTTGTGGAAAAATATTATTTTTAGCTCTAGGAATTGCAAAAAGGGACTTCAAGTCTGCATAGGGAAATGGAAAAAGGACTTTTAAGAAAATTTGTATAGGGTGTGTTATAACCCTATAATTCATAGGATCATCTAGTGACTGGAAAATTTTTACTCTGGATGTATTTTGACTTGCAAATAATATTTCATTTTTGCAAATTATTTTCAAGGAAAGGAAAAGAAAAGAAAATTCATGATTTTTTACGCTGAGTGGTGTTTCCTAATCCCATGGAGACAAAAGAAACGAAAGTAGCGTAGAAAACCCACAAAAGGCACAAGCCTAAGTCTCCACTACAAATATGATTTTGCGCTGGCAGATTAAAGAGAGCGCACAGATGAATGACTGAGACACTGGTGTTTAGATCTACAGTCAACAAGTTTTTCCGGAACCACACCCCCCCGACTGTTCTGCCTTTAACGGTGGGGGGGTCCAAAATGATGAGTAACAAGAATGCACATCTGAACGGCTGAGGGGTTGG
>JZKD02S1613060.1:43165-90777 GCA_000966675.3 Picea glauca
TAGAACCTAAGTTTTGGGTTGTTGAATGTGGAGAGTGCACAACCAAGAGGGACAGATCTCCTTGTGAACTCATAGCCTTAGCTCAAGGGTGGATTTCTATAGAGAGAATATGAATTTCATTCCTATGGATGGGAGGAACATCCCTTGTGCACAACCAATTATTTATTTTATAAACAAATAATCTTTCTATTATGTTTATGATGTTATTCCATTGTGTATGCATTTTATTGAATGTTGTGTGTTTGTTGTTTTGTTGTAATATTTGCATTCATGAGTTTATATAATGTTGTTAGACACATTTCAAATTTTGGCTTCCTTCCCTTGGTTATTTTATATGTATGGGGCATTTTAAATTTCATTTTAGTGGGTGGGTATGTTACAATATGGTATCATAGGTTTTCATTCAACATCGGGCTTTTATGGGCCAAGATTAGTGTGAATTTGGAAAATTTATTGTTACAGATTTTGTATCTATGACATATTTGGGGGGAAATGGTGAAAATAGAATGAAATCCCCAAAATCTATGGATGAATTCGATTTTAATTTACCTCGGAGTCATTGAAGATATGATCGATGGAACCAATTTGCAGGTTGTAATGTTAAATTCGGTATGGAAGGATGGATTTTTAATTTTAATGGAGACTGAGGAGTCAGTGAAATAAATGACCCAGATCACATTTTAAATGAAAATCAATGGATGAGATTCATTCTTTATTCGTTAAAATTCCAAGTTCATGGAAGATAAATTTTGGAGAAATTATAAAATTCTCAAAATTTAAAATTTAGAGGATTTTAAAAAAATTCCTACATTGATGATGTGGATTGTACCATAGTGTGGACTAACAAGGTCCATGTTGATAGTTCCATGGTGGAATAAGGAATTGGTTGTGGAATATTTTCGATGGATCAATGATCGAGATCACTTGATTTTTAAGAATTAACGAGCAAGATCCATTTGCAGGTTTATAGAGGCCCAAATGAAGTTTGGATCAATGGTTGAGATCACTCTGATCTCAAAGATCAACGGTCCAGATCCAATGCAGAGGATTCTTTTCAAAACAAGCTTCACTGAGAAAGGCTCGTGGGAAGAAGCCTCATGGGATAAAGGATTGCAGGAATAGCCTCACATGAGAAAGGTTCATGGGAAGAGTCTGTGAAGGGAAAAGTACGATAGGATTGCAAATTTCAGGAAAATCCTCTAACATGATACTTGACACTCCAGGGGAAAAATTCCACGAAGGGTTTTTCGATAGGCTTGTTGGTTGTGAGTCATGGGAAAAAATTATAGTGTGTTGTTTGATATCCCGATGGGAAAAGTCTGTGAGGAAAATCCCAATAAGATTGTAGGCCACGGTTCACAGGAAAATATTATAGCATGCCATTTAATATCCTGATGGGAAAATTATGTAAAGAAAATTCCGATAGGTTTTCGGGTCTTGGGTGGAAAGAAAATATTATAGCATTCTATTTTACATCTTGTTGATGGGTCCAAATCGCCAGTCAAAAAGGTGAGGGAGAATGCCCTATTGAAGGTCCCAACTAGACATACTCTCATTTGGTGTAGTGTTTTCGGGCGATATTTGGGCCTGGTTGCCACTGAGAAATAAAAGAAGAAAATGGAGAAAGATAGTGAATTTTCCCCCAAAGAGTTCTAATTAATTATAAATATAATATAAAGGAAAATTAATCTAACCTAACTACTTCTAACATATCCTGTGCAGGAGCGAAACTAATATATGAGTACAACTTAAAATGGTATTTTTTGCAGCAAAAATAGTTCATGACAACCAAGAATATGTTAAAACAATGATATTTCATATATCATCTCAAATAGTTGCAGAGGAGACCTGTAACATCATCCATGTACTCAGTAGAAATCACAACAACATAAACGTTCTAAATACTAAGCATAGAAATAGTTCATATGATCAACACTTATAAAAACTTAAACAACAAATACATGTGTAGATTAGTCCCACAAGCATTTGAAAATAACTGTGGTATCAAAAATGGCTTCTTCTCTTCATATATATAGCAATAAGAGTATCAACAATCTACACAATGGGAAAAAGTCCCTTACTACATTCAACGAGTTCTCTTTTATAAGATAAGAGAGACTCCTCAGTTCTTGCAATTGTTCACTTTGTTTCCTTCTGTTTTGTCATTTTACATTTCAAAACTCTCTTACATTTTTGTACATGAATATGTAGGTGTTATAAATGAAAGTTGCAGAGACTGTTGAGTAGTTATTTTTGTTTTATCTATTGTTCATGAGTGATATTTTTGAAAATATCATTAACTTTTAACATTGTTGTCATCTTCTATTCTCGAGTTATTCTGGGAAAAGATCATCCCATCTTCTTCATCTCCATCTCATCCTTCCAGCATGCTCTTGCAAGTCCGATATCGACTCTTGTAGCTTCATATATTACTTCTTGAACATTGCACAACCTGTTTTCTAATTAAATTCATGACTCTTTTATTTTTTGTGTTTTTTAGGAATTTCCACCCTCAATCTATCAATCCTTAATATTCCATCACGTTCTATTCGCTGTTATCTTTCTGAAGAACTATCTTGGGCCTGATTTCATTTTCTGTAGCTCCAGATACGACCGTCTAAAGTTTGCACATTGAGTTTTTCACTAAATTCGTGCCCTTCTGCTCTTCACATTTTTATGGGGTTCTCTGTCACGTTTTTGGCCTAAAATTATTTTCCAATATATTCTTTTCTTCAATACCTTTCAAATGAGGTATCCTGGGCTCAATTCTGAGACATGTAGATAAAGATATGTATGCTTGAAATCCGATGCTCAACTACCCTTGATCTGCATGTAGGTCAATCTGTGTCATTGATCTTCAACCTGAAAATCAGTGTACCACATGCATGAGGTAATTCAATATTGAATGGTTCATACCGTTTTTACCCCCCTTAGTTGATTTGTGTAAAAAAATATAGGAGGCATAGTACCTAAGGCTTGTGTTGTATTTTTGGCCAATTAACAAATATGTGTGTGTGTGTGTGTGTATTTAATTTTAGGGGAGTATGAAAAAAGAATGAGAATGTACATATTATACATTAGGGTTTAAGGAAAAATGTACTATGTAAAAATAGTTTACCCATGTAAAACAAATTTCACCCATGTAAAAACCTTTCTAAAGTAAACTTGATTTTCCCCATGTAAAAAGTAAATATCAGTGAAAACCATAGGGAATAAAACCATGGGAAATTACCATGTGCAATCAAAACCATGTGATTCTGCAAAACCAAGGGAAAAGTACAAATGGAAATAAATAAATACAAAAATTAAAAATTAAAAATAAATTAATAAATAAAATAAAATAAAATAAAAATATACAAATTATGTACAAAAATAAAAATAAAAATTAGGAAAATGAGGTCAAGTTACACATGAGTCAAGGTTCCATGCTAATCATGGTTCCACACCAGTCATGGTTCCACACCTAGGGACCAAAAATAGGAGCAAGGTACACCATGTAGATTTCAAGTAACCGGGTGTTAATTATGGTAGGTATGTCATATAAATATTACAATCATTCAAATTTGGATATGACAAATGGAAAGAGACCAGGGGATAAAAATATGACATGTTATTTGACACAATAATGTCACAAAAAGAGACTCATGTGATAAAAAGAGATCAACGCTATCTAGATGCATGATACATGTCAATCCAGTCAAGTTGAACATCTTGGAGGGAAGAGTTGGTACGAGTGAAAGGATAAGGGATATAATCATATCATGGAATAGGTTTCCACGTCAGGCCATAATGTATGAGACTGATTATGACAAGTGGCGAGCAATCATTGGATGGCAATATGACAAGGTTCCACATCCAATAAGCTCAATTGGGACTTTTTCCTGGGTTTTCAAAGAGAGGGGAGGCCAAAAGAATAACCCGATAGTTACCAATCTGAGGAAGATCAATCCTTTCATATCTCAGGAATATCACAAGGGACTTCAATCGACCAACCTGATGAGACAAACCTGATGAGGGGAGACTGATGGGATTTTGTCCTTCGGGCTTTAGACCAGTCTTAAAATAATGCACTCTCAGCACTCTGAACGGGGATTCTTGATAGAGTAAATCCAATGAGCTCATGGGATAGGACTACGGGAAAGGTGGATCTAATAGCCTTGCAATATTTTCACCTCAAAGAAATTGTAATCTAAGGTGAACCTACTTACCGATAAGGGGGAACCCGGTAAGGATCAAGGTTCTGGACAAGGATTGAGGTTCTAGCCTCATAAATGCAATGGTGATGAAAGACAAGTTTGGATGAGCCTTGGGAAAGAAAAGGATTAGTTCCTCATGCTGAATATTGGATTTAAAGGACAGACAAGATATGCATAGAAAGAGGTCTAGGAAAGAAGAAGAAGATCAAGGGATTCCCCACATGCATCTCAAGGATGGAGCAGTCATATAAAGAAAGTGACCCTGAGAACCCATTCCCGCAACCACAAAAAAGATGAGATCAATTATGTGATTAAGAAGACACTTGCCAATATACCATACACATTACATTCTCTTCCTTCAACAAACTTATGAATCATCAAGTGTTGGGTTTGTTCAAAGATAATCATATATGATCTCAGATGTTGTATATAAGTGTCTTGAAAGCTGCATGTACCAAGTTTCAAACTCAAATGAAGGATTAGTGTTCTTACGATTCAAGCTAAGAGTTCAGAACTAAAGAGTAAGATCAACATACAAGATCATAAAGATGAAGACATTAAGCATAAGATGCAAGAAAGAGGATGCAAAATTCATATGTTTTCTTCATTTAAGTTATCCATTTGGAAAGTTCTCAAAAACAAACTCATTTTAGGCATACAATCATCAATCAAGATCAAACCCCCCAAATCCCTCAAGGTAGATAAAGAATTAGTTGTAGATTCAAGCAGTAGGGGATTAGGCATTAGGGTTGAAATTTTAGTAGGGGGGCCTTTCCTTTCACTTTTAAAAGAAAAAGTAAAGGGGGGTTGTTGTGGCCTCAACACAGCCTGATGGGAAAAGTATACAAGGAAAATTATGATAGTCTTATGGGACGCGAGCTGTGGGAAAATATTATAACATGGTATTTGATATTCTTATGGGAAGAGTCTGTAAAGGAGAGCCCGACAGGCTTGCAAAAGGTTTGGCTGATGATCGATGGAGGAGAATGATGTATGATGACATGGAAAAAACAAGGGATGACACATGGAATCAGTGGACACATGTCACACCATGCCAACCAAATTTCCAAGGTCTGAAAGAGGTCGGATTAAGAGACTCTTACAACAATGAAGTAGTCAATTTCTATGAATATTTTTGGGATTTTTAGGGTTATAAAATTGTTGAGGCATTTTGAGGCCCCAAACAACATTTCCAGGTAGTAAAAATAGATTTATTCTGAGCACAAAGAAAATCTTGTATGAGGAAGTTACGGCTAAAACATTACAAGGTATATTTATGTACCATTTTACTTCCATAGGGCATAACTCCTTGCCCAAAAGTCATTTTGGGGCATGAGAGTAGTATATAGAGAGCTCATGGACCATAGAATACATTCATGGAACTATTTTTTAAATATGGGTACCTAAAACAATACAATATGGGAGAGAAGATACATGTAGCAATAAGGGGTAAAAATGAAAAAATAGCTAAACTTATGCGGACCATAACTATCATCTCGAAGCCTAGATAAATGTGAAATTTTGATAGATAGATTAAAAAGAAGGCATGGATATACTCATTTGGACTCCTGGTAAAATTTGAAAGGAGTTGGTGTGGAGATGCTCAAACAAGACTAAATTTTTAATTCAAGAGAAGGTGTAAAAGGAAAAAGTTGTCATTTTGAGATTGTTGCAGATTTTGACTGGAGCATTAGATAAGAAATGTGAGTGTTTCTTTGAACTCACTATCATCAATATTATCGGTGTCTTATACAAAAAAATTCTAGTTACTAACATAGTTTCTTATACATGTGATAGAAGTTGGCCTCTGAAAATCATTTGAATCAATGAAACATGTGCAAAAATGGGTAAGCTGTTGATTTTAGGAAGCCATAACTTTTAGCTCATAAATCAAATCCAAGTATGAATATAGGCATTGAAAAGGTAATATAAATGAAAATATGAAAAAAGGATTAATTTCTCTAAGTAATGATTTAGTTAATTCATAAAGTTGCAGGAAAAGTGGAGCTGGAATCCATGAACCATGCAACTACTTAAAGTGGAAGTTTTCCAACTAATGTTAATTTTGGAGAAACATTTATAGATGACATATGTGCATGTCAAAAGTGTGTTTTTGGGTCAAAAGAAGTATTGAACTCATGATACTACCTATATATAGGTATAGAGGCACATTTGACGTGCACTAGCCTAGAAAATAAAAGGGGTATGAATTTTAATAACAGGGTATTGTTAATAAGATAATCATATGAACTGAATGCAAATTATGTAGGTATATTGTAGATTATAATTCCAAATTTCTAATGGATAGGAAAGCAAGGTAGATCTTGTAGAATTTAATGAGGTAATAAAGAGATATAGAAAATGAAAATGAAAGCTTGATAAAGAGATTAGCCATCTTTTTATAAAATTATTTAGAGTAAGAAAGCCACTTATGTCATCATAGTGCACAATGGAAGCAAGGTACAGGTACAAAGAATTCAGGGGATCTGATTGGTCCTAAGTGGATAGTATATGGCTTCACAGGAAACTACTCAATGGAGTAAAGAAAAGTGTTCAAAAAATAAATAGAGAAATCCAATGGATAGCTAGAGATAATGACAATGGATTCCATAATGTTGATGGTTCATATGGTTTGAAAATACTCTAGTATCAAGATGATGGTAAGATTTAGAGTACATCATCCCAAGGTGTTATAACAGTCTAGAAAGGTAAAAGTTGGGACTGATTTCCCAAGTGGAAGAAATGGCCAATAAGTCATATTGGATGGAAGTGTAGAATGACCAAGAGGACTTGGCTAGAAAAATGTTTAGATCAAGGAATAGTGGTGCACATATCAACAAAATGAAGGAAAACAGAGAACCTAGAAATTACAAGAATTCGAGGACAACCATCTACAACACAAAAATAAATCATAAAGTTGAAATAATCATGCACAGGAGTGCATGATAGAAGTGATGAATGATGCATACAATAAATATAGAATGTGTGTGAATGAAGTGGGCATGATGAGACTGAATGCTTAATGCATATTGATGTGAATTTTTACATGTGGACATGCTTGAACGTGCTTGTGGCATGCTTGTATATTGAGAGTAGTCTTTTGTTATATGTGAAATAATGATGTCGTGATATTTGAATATGACTAATGATGGATTATGTATCCAAGAAACATTTACAGAATGGTTGAGGGTGATGATGATGTTTCTTATTATTGTATCCATCCACACAAAGTTAAATGAGGATGGTAAATTATTGATCAAATGTTGGTGAAGTGAGCCTGTCAAATTCTACAAAATATCAACTGATTAGGTAGCATCAAGTAATGTAATAACAACCATGCATGTATGCATTGGGGTTTCTTATGATGTATAAATGCTTAAGGAAATTGAGGTCAGAGTTCCCTTAATTAAAATTCAATGTTTGAATTGATGTAAAGGTTGAGGACCTTAGGTATACAATTTTTTTTAATGCTCATTTATGAGAAATTTAATTGCATATTATTCTATTATGGGTTATGAGATCATAAACAAGTCAAGTCAAGAGACATATTATTTCTATAACAGTGGATTCCAATAGAACTAGGTATGTGTGATACCATGATGTTGTTGAATATGGAAGGGCCGTAGCACTATACTAGAGCTTAATTGGTCTCCCTAGTTATAACAAATATTTGGACTGCAACCTCTTTATTGACACTAAATAGTGCTAAGGGATCATATGCCTAGTGTTGTGCATAGTTTGAAGAAGAAGGTATCCAAATAATTGAATGAGTAATGGGGAATATTTTAGATGATATGTTGACACATTGGCTAGACCTTCCAAATCACCATGGTGGAATACATGACATGGATATGTGGTATTTTCAAGAAAATGCAAGGATGTAATGTGTAGATGTGGCCATGGGTATTGGCACATTGGTTTGTTGATAATGTTTGATTTCATTATAAAAATATTGGTATGCTAGATAATGCATGTGCAAAGGATGATGGTTTCATTACATTTAATAAGAATAATAGTTGGAAGTGACTGAATTTTTAGAGTAATATAATTCTAAAATCAGTTCATGGATTGATTGCAAATGTTGCAATGAAATGATAATTTGCATGAATACTAAAAAGTTGTTGGATGAATGAAAGTTGGCAAAATTGAGTGTGACAAGTGAGCGTGATTTGGTTTATGGTCATCCAAAACCATTAGATTGGTTTGTGGTTTTTATTAAACCACCAATTAGTAGAAGACTTACAATTTATGCTAGACAACAGTTTGTAGTTTTCCTTAAACCTCCAGTTAGTATAATACTTTCAACTTATGGTAGATAAAAGTTTATGGTCATCTTTAAACCAACATTAGAGAGAACTTCCAATTAGAAAAATACGTTTTCTTCTAGCTAAATTAGGAAATGTTCTAGGAACTATTGAGCCCTATATCCAAGTTCCAGAGTTTGTGGTCATCTGTAAACCACCAAATTTGTTTGCGGTATTCCTTAAACCACCACCACCATTTAGTAAAAGACATCAACTTATGTTATATTTTTGGTTTGTGGTCATCCCAAAACCACCATATTCAGAAATAAAATTTATCCATCAACATGTACACACTTCCATATTTCATCTCTCTTCTTGGACTCACATACACCCCTTTGGATTAAGGGGGGGAATGTTGGAAACCTAATATATCTAGGGTTATAGTATTTTGTACTATTCACTTGTGAGGGAATATAAGAAGTCACTAGTGATAGGAAACGCCATTGGGAGTCCAAGTAACCTCTTGGAATATGAATCCAAAGGTCACAACTCATGTACTTATACATGTATCATATCAATGAAAAATGGATCTCACACTTATCTTTATTTTTGCGTTCCAACACTCTACAATCTATTGAGGAATACTATCTTCACAATATTCCCCACATAACTCATAGAGAAGTTCAATATGCTCAAGTTCCCAAGTCAAATAAAGATCTCCTATGGTAGGGGTTACATTTTACTCATGAATCATGGATACAAAGGAGTGGGTGGCCTTGGGAAATAAGAAAAAGTTCCCAAGAGGGATATAGATATACAAAATATCCCCTATAGGAAAGGATTCTAGGTGTTAATAAAAGAACTTCATTATCAATAAAGATGGTTTAATAACTATTTTTCACAAGCGTCGCTAGATCCTAAAAGAATCCAACAAGAGTGTAACTATTTCTAGTGATGGTGATCAAATAGGAGAAACCACTTCAAAATACTAGTAGGAATATTACAACAAGAAACATGACAATCCTAGTCCCCCTTGGGACATTTTCTACTAGATATACACAAAAAACCATGCCAGTTTGTGGTGTAGGAGGTGGAAAACCAAATGGGATGGAGGTGATGACAATGATAAAGTCAAACATGAGAACAAGAAAAAATATAAATAAAGAAGAATACAACGATGAACCTGATTAAAAAAAGGATAAGAATGTTGTGGATGAGCCTAAAGTTGATGTTTCCTCTTATAATCCTTCTTCATTTGAAGGAATTCATGAATAATCCACTATATTGTTTGAAATTATGGACATGGTTGCTTACGCTATTTCTAATAATCCTTTCTAAACTAAGTTACTTTTTTCTTCTAGTATGTCAATACTCTCTATGACTAAATATGATACAATTTATTCTACTTCTGCCATCACAAAGACATTGCTTGCATCATCATATACTTCAAAACCCCTTTTGACTATTGTTATGCTTGGCACATTTCCTATATAGTGTACCTAGGGAGGATAATATGGGTTACCTAGGAAGGTACCCAAGGGGAATAATAATATATAGGTGGCCACATAGTGTGAAAGAAATAATTGTAAGAAGGCTTACCAGAACATTCCACCTACTAGAAGTTCCTTCACTGGAATGTTCTTAAGAGGTTATATAGAATTATTAAAGAAGTAGAAGCAATGTAATGATGGGTATTGTGAAGTATATTGTAATTGTAGCAAGCATTTCTTGTGTAGTGATTTCCTTCCTTAAGGAATAATTAATGGTGTTACCCTACCTCAAGGGTTTTCTCTACATT
Organism: Picea glauca; assembly: GCA_000966675.3. NCBI lineage: Eukaryota > Viridiplantae > Streptophyta > Pinopsida > Pinales > Pinaceae > Picea > Picea glauca. Next base: position 53,404 of record JZKD02S1613060.1, read on the forward strand.
CTTGAGCTCACACTTATGTTATCTATTGTGTGGATCTATTATGTTCAATTTAATGTCTATATCCTATTTATAGATCTATTGAGTTAATGTGTGCAGTTAGGTTTTGAGGTGGCTAATGTAAAATGATCACAACGTTGTCGATACTCTGATTGGATATTATGACCACAATTATGAAATTCCATGATAACTTTGCAACTACTGGCACTAGTTTGAATAAAATCTAGTCACTCTATCAAAAAATGTTTGATTTGCAAACCACGCGGTCATCACCAGAAAAACCCTAAAATAATTAGTTTTAAATCAACGATAACTCCACCTCCTAGACTCTGATTTGGATAAATTTTTTTGAGCTTGGGTATTTTTTCAAGGGGAAATCAGATCTACAGCTGGTTTCTTTATTTTTTTCAAATAAATTTTTATAAGTTGATCTAAAGGATTCCATCCTCTTTTTCCCTTGAAAAATATTCAAAAAAGAAAAAAAAAATCCCCCTTTTTTGGCCCAAGAAAGATCTCTAATACCAATTTTTGTGTACTTAATAGATCTAAAAATGGAATATAGACATTAACTTGAACATAACAAATCCACGCAATAGATAATGAAATGATGAACACGCGAATTGTTGAGAAAACCCTTGAGGTAGAGTAACACCATTAATTATTCCTTATTGAAGGAATCACTCCACAATACCTCCCATTGCATTGCTTCTACTTCTTTGTATAATTCTATCAAGCCTCCTAGGAAAATTCTACTAAAGGAAAATTCTAGTAGGTGGAACCTTCTAGTAATCCTTCTTATAATTATTGCCTTCACACTATGGAGACACCTATCCATTATTATTCCCCTTGGGTACCTCCCTAGGTACCTGATATTAACCTATGTAGATACACTATATTCTTATATTTATTTATTTCACACTATGTGGCCACCTATCTATAATTATTCCCCTTGGGTACCTCTCTAGGTATCCATGGATATTATCTTCCCTAGGTACACTATTTCCTATTGTTTCTTCTTCAATTTGTTCTTTGTTTACTAATGTTCATAGTGTTCTCAATCACTATTATCAATTTTTGTCCTTATTCAATCTGTATAGAACATAAACCACTTTTCTCTAATGACTAAAAAGAACAAAAAGGGGAAAAAGTGGGAAAAACAAAATTTTCCTACTCTAATATTTGAGGATCCAGTTAGACCTACATCATTAACTACTCTTGATTATGAAACATAACTCTTTACATGGCATCCATGTAGGTATGTTGATAAATATGAGGTAAGAATGCTTCCAGAGTGTTAGCACTAGGAATCACCCTCAGATTGTAATGAGGATAATCCCAGTACCCATTCGTTTATATGTCATAGGTAATTGAGTTTTGAGTGGTCAAATAGAGAAAACTCAATAATAATAGCATTCTAACTCAAAAATCTGGACTAGCATGCACCAACCATTGAGGTCATGAATCAACTTCAGTCAGTGAGTTGGAGTAAGGGTGAGTAGGAGGAAGATTTAGTGAGAAAGGTGTAGAGGTCTGCTATGAACATCAGATTTTCCAGCAGCCTAAGGAGGAAAAACTTAAACACAAGGTCCTCTTGGATTCAAATTTCAAGGAAGMTGAAAGAAATMATAACARTACTATAATCAAACATTTATCATAATACAGWTACAACAATCCATGTGAATCAATCAAACATGAACTCTCTCAGTATCAGAGGCAAATAAGATGGAGTAAGAAAGMTGACTTAGATTAACCAAGATGTCTCAAAAACAAATAMATAACCAGAGAAGCAGTTGTTCTSAATCAAAATATTACAATATCAGGGAGCCTATCTCAACCATTCAACCATAACAAAATACTAAAACTGCCTATATATACTCAGAAATGTTGCAACCACCAGGAGTGTGATCGGACCACTGCATTAACTCTTTCAGTCCTCACCTGCTCTATCAAATTGTGCAGGCCTCCTCGTGTCAGATGCGAGACAGGCGCAGTTATATGATTTATAGGAAAATATGTCCATGAGGAAGCTTCGTATTGACAGTCTACCTTTACGGGCGCTCTCTGCATGTTTTCCATTTATGGGATGAGGCGAGGTCTCAATTGCTTCCCACAATATTCAATAATTGTCTTCATTGGGATTAAGACTGGTCCTAACATCCATAACTGTTCTTAGACGATGCTAATGACTCCTGCGAGTCCATCCTAACGCCTCGATTCCATGAATGGTCTTTGTCTGTGACCAATGTGAGCTTTGTAGGTGGCAGTCTAATAGCGTATGTGCAAGGGTGATGTGGAGCGAGGTGCTTTCGGACTTTGGCGCAACTCCTCTCCATCACTCCATCCTCAATGTGACCTAGGGCCATGACCCTATGCAATTGCACGATTCCGGGTGCTACCAAGGGTGGTTTGAAAGAAGACCGCTTTTGTCCTCGCAATTCACCATGAACCGCCATGCGTCCCTTTCCAAAAACCACTATTTCAATTGCAGCTCACCCTTAAAATTTTAAAACGTGTGCCCCTTCCGACCCCGCAATGGAGTATGACCATTGATCTTGTGATCTAAGATGAGGCTTCCTGATCAATGGCCTAGCTCCGGTGCTTTAGACTGACGGATCGAATCTTCCCTCTTCGAATCAACGACTGAGATCTGCTTCGCGAATCGACCTTCGGGAATTTCAATTCTCAAACCACATTTCCCTCTAAGCAAAACCTATGGAGCTGAGGATCTGATGACGCATGAAATTCTGGATAATTGAATGGTCCAGATCTATTTCGGGCTTCATCCATTGATTTCGGGCCTGGAATGAGTCGCTCTGAGTGTTGTTCTTTGTGCTCATGGCTGCGGCCTATGGCCCTTGACAACTTTGTGTGATAACACAGAGGATTACAAAGTTACTTTGGTAAAGCTAGATATAAAAAAACTACAACCCCCTATAACGTTGCATGATGCTAGCAATAAAGGTGTCTATGGACGTTTAATGAAGTCACATAGTGAAAAGGGTAAGTAACAAAAGTATATGGATATCCTACACAACAAGTTGGATTATCAAATAATTACCGTTATAACCAATGAGAAAAACATCAAAGATCTCTAATCCAAACTCATTAGTATATTTGTTGAACTAGAAAAAGTCAAGAGGTTCAATTTTGATAACCCATCAGAGAGATAAGTGCATAAAGCAAGTCTCTGAGACACACCTCAAAGTTTAATCAATAAGAAAAATAAATAGTTTAGAGACATAAGGCCATGTTAAATTCTAAGTAAGTATACCTATGACCCTCCTAGAAATACTAGAAATCATCAATATTCTTAACAGGGAAACTTGATTATTTAGCTCATGAACAATCCAAAATGAAATCTAATATTGTTGCTTTAAAAAGTGATCTTAAAGAAAAAAGAAGGAAAGCTTGGTAGCTCATTGGAGACAAAGCACAAATGTGACATCGAGATAAAGCCCTTCACCACCAAAATTTGAACCATGTGCAAAAGATCAAGTGCAAACGATCAATATATTAAAGCAATTGAAATTACTATGAATAACATACAAACGATTTTAGATTGTACCATTTCATCAACCCATGAAGATATATCGAGGCAACTGTATCCATCAATCTAGATTCTTAGTTTTCTTAGGAATGCTAAGTTCTATGCCATATAAGACTAATTTAGATTAATCGAATAGAATATTAAACAAAAATCAAGCTCCTAGTTAAGCTAGTTACAATTTGAAAGTAGTTCTAGCTAAAGGCCCAAAGGGTAAACAAATGGCCTAAATCCTCAAGTGAAAGTGGTTCCAACTAAAGGCCCAAAGGGTAAACAAATGGACTAAATCCTCAAGTGTACTTTATGTTAAATAATAACATCATGAAAAAGGCTTTACAACCATTTTATAAAATAATAACATCATGAAAAAGGCGTTCCAACCATTTTATAATGGTACGGAGATGAATGAATACTACAAAGTAGGCCACCCTTGGCAATCATTAGTTGTTTGAAAGATCAATCTTCTCGATCAATCTCGTCTTTAAGTTTTCGGGTATGTACCAGAGGATTCACCACTCTTATGCACGGATATTCTCTCTCTATTTTTCGAGCTCTTTTATATTTATGTTATTGTTCTTCTTGCATGCTAGGATAGCCATTATAATTGAATTGTAAGGGATTGAATATTTTAGTAAAACTTGAGCTTAGTCGAATATTTTAGTTGTGAGGTTGAACCCTTCGATTTGAATAAAATCGAATCTTTTCTCCGAGATCTAAAATCACTACTGGATCTAGGCTTGGCATAGTTTCTTGGAGGAATATATCAAGGGACACCATAGTGTAGGAGAATTATAGGTGAGGAAAAAGGATATAGTTGAGGGAAAAGGAGCTAGATCAAAAATTTGACATGAATCCAATAAAGTTCTAGTGTACATCAATACAACAAAGTTTTTCAATGTATAAGAGAATAAGAGATAAAATTTCTAAAAAAATTCTAGAATCTGATTTAAATATATTTTTAAATATATTTGAGAACACTTTAGGGCCATGGGTGGATAGTGTATTTTTTATTGGACAAAGTTTATTTTTCATCTAAAGTGATTTTTGGGTTTTGACCATGGAATTTCTTGATCCATGATCATACTACATTTATTTCTAAGAAAATACTTTTTCTTATTCATGAATAATAAATGATACATATGACAGAGTAAAAAAAAAAAATGTGGTTTAGATCACATGTCAACTCGAAGAAGGGTTAAAGATAGTTTTACCAAATGGAACCTTAGAAAGTGTACCCAAATCAATATGAGTACCCAAAATGAGTCATTTCCAACTAATTAGAGTATAAATCAAAAGAACAAAAATTGAAAATAATCAAGTTACCCAGAAGATGTCCTAAATTGATAACTTAAAGCTTCCAACAAGGCCAAACATGTACCTAAAGACCCAAGAAAAAAGGTACCAAAGGTAAGGGGCCCTTATCATAACACTAGATGTCATATGGAAAGAATATCACATTCCTAGGTTATGGTAAAGAATCCCAAGGGACTAGGTCAATTGGTTGATGCTAATGTTTCTAGGCATTTGATTATTTCCATGTTGGTAGGTACCCGATTCAAATCCTCTTGGCTTAGGCACATTATCCTATGGAAATGGTGGAATACCATGGTTTTGGCCCATGAATTATTGCACCAAGAGTAGCGAGGTGCTCTACAACCCAGTATAGGGGAGATGTTGTCATGTTAGCGTGATGTTAGATTAGATAATGTTACATTAAATAATAATAATAATAATAAAGTCGACTGAATTAAAAACAAAACATAACTATGTGCGTAAATATTTAGATCATAACATATAAATGAAAATTTAGACATTAAGAAATTTGATCCCTCTTGGTGCTTGATAGATGTGGGTTTAAGAAGGATATATGCTAGTAATGTAATAAATCATGTATTATTTTCATGATGTGGTTTATGTGATATAAGTCAAGCCATGTGTTCTAAGTTATAATTATCCCATGTTGTAAAAATGTGAAGTGCATTGTAAATATTCTTAATGTAGAGCTCAAGGCCAAGGCCCATCTAGTGAATTCATACGGGTTCTAGTGGTGGGTTGGGATTATGGCGTGGTTGTTATATTTTCCATGGTATATATATATATATATATATATATATATATATATATATATATATATAGAGAGAGAGAGAGAGAGAGAGAGAGAGAGAGAGAGAGAGAGAGAGAGAGAGATGATATACAACAAACACTTCGCTTGGGGAATTAACAAGTGGACTATGACATTATAAGAAGGGAAGATGAAAGGGGGTTGTTGGGTGATTTGATCTTCTAATTATCCTTTAATAAGTACTACATTTTATTTTCCATGCTTTCTTACAATCTTTTCCATCAATATTTGACTTTTGTGTGTACCAAGTACAAGTTACCATATCCTTTGGACTAGGGTATATCTCAGTAAGAAAATGTCTCTCCTTATCTTTTCGAGGTTTATTATTCATCCATTACCAGGAAAGGGGAGGAAACATGCTCCCCATTCAATTTTTCAGCTCCCATGTTATGGGGATCTTTTCCCATGGTTATTATTGTTGTTATAACTAGAAATAGTAAGGGAATTCCATATACGTGTGGCTAATAAGAGCCTGTAAAAGTTGGGAGATTTGTTTTTGAAAATATAAGAGGAAATGGAATGATTTGAGAGAGAAACCATGGATGGAATGTTCAAAATAGCTTAAGAAAACACTTTCAAACCTACAAACATATTATTGTTACTCATTGAATATTTTGAGGCTCAATGTTGTCTCTACCATGTTATTCCCATAAGGAAACCAATAGTTGGACTCTTTCTATATGCACTAAACAACACTAAAGGGAAGAATATCCCTAAGGGATAATTAAGCAATGAAAGGGAAGATCTTCCTTGTATTATGTAGGATAGGGTTGGAGAGTGTCATGGTTGTTTGATGGCTAGGTGAAGATTTGGAGTGCTTCATAGTAAGAAAATTGGATAAGCATGAGATTAATGAGTTGATATGAGTGATATTAGAGCCTCATAGGAGCATCCTTTCCCCTAGTGATATCATGGTCTGTCTTGGGGGTGGAATCCATAGTTGATTCCTATGTTTGGGTAAAAATCTGCTCCTAAGAAAGATTTTTTTTGGATTGCGTTGATGTTTAAATAAGTGTTGTTCATTAGCACTTGTAGAATACTTTTGTAATACATTGAATGAAATGGGTGATGAATAAATTCAGATTATGTAATGTTTTTTCCACTAATATTTTATATTTATATATGAATTTAGTATTACTACTATTGATGGTCGAATTTATAACAGTAGATGGTTAATGAGGAAAAACAAACTTGGTAGTGCTCAATGGTCAAGGAAGTCATCCAAGGACTCTATCATAAGATCATGATAAGGTGACTCAAGGGAAGGTAATCCAACACAAATGAGATGTCACATGGAAAAATGGAAGTCCCTTGTTGTCATCCACAAGTGGGTCATGTATGATTAGTGCATGATGAATATTTCTCACACCCACATCGAAAGGGGTATTTTTTTAAGGAGTACAATGTGTGAAATCCATACATTGTAGGCTCAATCTCATTATTGTATCCATGCATTTTTATATTATAATGATAATAATATATTTTAAGGTCAGAAGTAGCTAGTGGATCAAATTAATATATGAGACCTCATGTTTGTGGGAAAACGTACATAATGGTTTGATTGCTTAGTTTACAAAGTTGTCCATACCCTACCCCTTTACAATCAAATCTATGACCTCTAAGAAGGAAACACATGTTCTTAAATGTTAGGCCCACTAAAAATGGTACATTAATAATAATGACACTATCAATGTCATGAATATTTCTAGAGACATTTGAGAGTATGAAAGATACAAAAGAAGACTTCAATTTCTTAAGTGCTTTTTGGAAGAATGATTTTGTAAACAATTCCACTAATTAAAATTTTTATTTATATATAGTTTTTTTTCCCATTTTATTTTTAGTGGGATAAATATGTGTCAATAGTCAATCCTTCCATGTAATTTTAGACTTCATATTTTAGACGTCTAGCAATAAGTGACATGTAGAAATAAATATTTTTAAGAATTCATGTTGTACTTAATAGTTTTTCAATGGATAAATACATAGTCATCATAAAACTTTTTATTTTTAATGGGGTAAGAAAATCATAATGACTAAACCTATTTTTTTTTAAGAAGGAACATATATCCATATTAACCTAGTTTCTATTAAAGAGTAAGATTAATAAAACATAAATCAAAGCAAGTCTTCCATTTTTAGGGATTTTTTTTTCAATCTAATTTATTAGCATTGCATGCATGTAACATTAAACATATCATCCATATTTGGATGTTGCTATTATTAGCCCAATAATTGGACTCAGATAAGGTGAGTTACATATATTGACACTAATAACTTTAGGTCTATTAAGCATCAAGAGAGTAAAAAAGAAATGAGATTTCTTTGCTTAGATCTTGATTAAGATGGATTTATAATGGTTTATTCAATTTTTTATTATTGTTGTGGTTGAGTTCTTTTTATACTCTTTTGTATGACTATTTTTTATCAATTTTATTATTCATGTGGATTTTTTTTAAATTTTCATTTATAGGGATTTCAATTTTTCTTTGAGATAGCATTATAATGTTATACATCTCATCTATATTGGCATGTTGCTACTTTGAGTCCAATAATTGCACTATTTCTTGTGGAGTGAGATATTTTTTGTGTGTCACATCTCACCATGTTGGGATGTTACTACTATTAGCTTAATAATTGTCCTTGTTTTACCTTGGGTGAGTAAGATCTCTTTGTATGTGTGGAATGCTAACTATCATAAATTATTATGATTGGGTTCATTTTTATATTAGTTTTATTGTTTTGGTTAATTTTTTTATTTTCTTTTATATTAATATTTTTTTAATCAAATTTTTTTTATTATGATGTTTTTTGTTTTTCATTTTTAGACATTTCAAATTTTATCAATTTAATTAATTAACACTATAATATTAAATATCTTACCTCTCCTCCATTATTAAAACATGGTACATTTTATTAGATACATGTTTCAATCTCTAGAAAATACATTCTATTATATCCTTATTACAAACCAGTTGTATTTAGTAATTTTTTTTTTGTTATGATAATGATTTTTTTTTTTTTTTTAAATTTAACTTTTATATTAAAAATCTCAGATTTTTAAAAATTTAATTATTAATCACAATAAACTTAAAAATGAATAATTTTACTTTTAAATTATATATATATATTATAGATGTTTATTTTTATAATTCATTAACAAAATAAATAAACTTAAATTGATTTTATTTGAAATTGATTAAGCATCGACTATAATCCAAATCATTGAGATTTGGGATTCAATTCTTTGTAGAAACATAATACGTCCAAGTTTAAGATAAAAATAATCTAATTCCGATAAATGCGACGTCCACGTCAGCTTTCACATCACATATGAACTAAAAGGCTTAATATTCAAGAGTCCATTGACTTTTGGTAGAAATTTAGTTTAAAAAAGTCCCCATATACATGAACATGTAATTTGAAGTTAAAGCTGATCAATTAAAGCTGCTCCCAAAGTTTTGAAAATTCAACATAGCAGCTGAACACACAACAACACCCGAAAAATCGCAAGCTCCTGCAAATTTAAAACTAATATCGATCGATGGGCGATAAGGAAAGGCTCCAACTATTTCAAAAAAATCAAAAGGCAAAAAAGGGCCGGCTTGAAATGGGAGGAATTTGGTTCTGGTTGAACGCACACGTTCCCGAGTATTTTATGTATATAGTTCTTCAGAATGTACGACTTTTCTAAAATTGTTTGGACGTTTTCATATAATTCGTCACAAAAAACAGAATAACTGAGTTGTCATTCAACATGAGACGAATAATAATATTGATTTAAATGGTTACATCTGAACAATAATCATATTTTTATAATTACCATGAGTAAACGAAGCTTGAGAATGTCAAAATCCTCTGGTCACAAAGAAGTACACAAGTGTTAAATCACAAAATGAATTATAATAAATATTATTGGTACCCAGTACCATCAAATTTGAGAGGGAAAGCCTAATTAGTGAAGGGGTAAGGGGCCCTCACACAGACAGTCAAGGGTTCCACAGTAATTTTGGGGAAGTTGGCGTCGTGTCCATAACAAGATTGATGAACCCTGTGATAAGTTAAAACAACAGCTTCGTGTCAATTCTAACGATCTCAACGCGAGAAACAGGGACCTAGAATCTATGTGACTCTACAAGAAATTTATGAATTAGTGTAACTCTAGGCACGCTGAGGAACAGTGAGAATAGGCGGTTGTTGCATTCCTTTGACTTTAATCATATAATGTACTTTAGTTGTTGTTGGAAGATATCTAGGTTGTTGACAATTGATTCTGAAGAATCCTGATTGCTTCCTGGTTGTCATTGGGTCAACTTCCAGGATTTCGATGCTCTTCACAGGTCATTGTAACCCCAAAAGGCAACAAGAAAATTGTCAAACCGAACTATCTGATAAGAGTTTTGATTTTATAGGTGATGGGTATGTTTGGCTGTGGCAGGATGCTGAAGAAAAAATCACCAGCTCTAGGTTTTCATATGCTGATAAATCTGGCTATATTAGGGAAATTTAATTTCGCTTTACACGATATCTCCTTGGGAGAAACATGTTTAGAGCAAGTATCATTTAGAAGAGGGTTGATCTGTATTTGATTCTTAACATAAGGACAAACCCCCTTTGGACGTTCTATCAAACTTCTTATCTACCATACCCATTTCCATTAGACAGTTGAATTTCTCAGATCCAATTCGTTCCAGCCTCTAGGGACCGAAGATGGGAAGAGCGCCCTGTTGTGACAAGGCAAATGTCAAAAAGGGACCATGGTCGCCAGAAGAAGACGCAAAACTCAAGGCCTTTATCGAGCAACATGGCACTGGTGGCAATTGGATTGCTCTTCCACAGAAAGCTGGTATATGTAGTCCAAATTCTTTGATGGAACATGCTTTTTTCTCTTGCTTTTAGTTTCTGATGCCTATAGCTTTATTTACAGATTGATGATTTTTTCTGGCCTGGTTGGTTACACTCTCTAAACAGGTCTGAAAAGGTGTGGAAAAAGCTGCAGGCTTAGATGGTTGAACTATTTGAGGCCAGATATAAGGCATGGTGGTTTCTCAGAGGATGAAGATAGCATCATTTGTGGCCTCTATGCAAGCATTGGAAGCAGGTATGGTAGTATTAAACTAAGTTTTCATGTTTATATCTGTGAAACAATAGTGGAATAAGTGACATCTTGGAATTATTTCTATAACTATAAAATCTCCTGTCTGTCTTGCTTGGAGTTGCTTCTACAACTATAAAATGTCAGCTCTAAATCAAAGTCTGGCTGGCCTACAATTGTGTGCAGGTGGTCCATAATTGCAGCCCAGTTACCGGGAAGAACGGACAATGACATCAAAAACTACTGGAATACAAGACTGAAGAAAAAACTGCTTGGGAAGCGTAAAGAGCAGCAAACACGTAGGTTTAAAGAAGCAAAGAGCATGAGTAATGGGGCAGGGCCTTATGTTTCAGAAGGTATGTCTGCTGCATCATCCACCATAAATGCAATTAGATCTCTGATGTCAAACACAGAGGCACTTTATCTGTCCGATCGAATGCCTCATATGGATATGGATCCATCGTTAGGCCTACTTAATCCTCAGTTCTTGCAGCATACTGTATCAAATATTGCTAATTATTGCTCAAGCTCGGAGCATGTTAGCTTTGGAACTGGTCCTCCCCAAGGATTGGATCAGGAGCTTACATTTGACAATGCAAGTCTTAGAAAGCTGCTCTTCAGGACTGAATGCGCCTTCACTGCAGACAATAACAATAATACCTCTCAAGCATCTCCGCCAATCATTAGTTCTCAGATATATTCCCCATCTACTATTTTGGATCCCGGGCTTGTCCAGGACTCTTTTGAAAAATCCTGCATGAATATCAACGTGAAAGAAGAACCAGTTGCAGGTGCACTAGATCATCACCATATCGATTACCTAGCGTCCATGACACTGAGAGACAGCTGCAGCTCCACGGAGGGAAATTACATACAGTCTCCATGGTTATATCAGAATGGGCTTCAAGATCATAGCTGTTTGAGCTATGAATTCCCAATGGAGCAGCTGAATGAGGGGCTCTACTGGAATAGTGCTTCAAGTTCCTTGCAAGGACATCATGAAAAAGAAGAGCTCTGTGCCTATTCATCTTACAAAGAGAGTGCTAGGCATGCTGATGAGCCTACTACCACATTTTGGGGCGCCCAATTACCTTGTAATTATCCAAAGCCAATGTCAGACTGCCCTAATTATTTTTCTGTTGCTCCATCTGATGCCAATCAGCAAGGATCATCACGATCACAAGAGGCTGGGATCATCTACTGACGACATTCCATGTTATAGGATTTTCAATCGTGTCAATTTGCTTATTTGTCTAGAGGTTGAAATTTTGTATATCTAGTGCTGTATTCAAATAAAAGATGGTCGCTGTATTCGAATTCCTCCTCCTCCATTTATTTATTTCTGCTGCTGAAGTAGTCGCTTGATTCCAGAGTTCATTTTCTCATTGTTGGTTCTTCTCTAAACTTCAAATGTCACTATGAAATGGCAGCGCCGTTGGCCTTTTTGGAACTTGTAATGTATCATGAGTACATATCTTGGTTCTGGTTCATGCAATATCCTCTGTTGAATAGATGATTTCTGCTCTCTCGGAACATCAGATGATTTCTTCTTTATCGGAATGTAAATGGAAATGCTAGGAGAATTATTCGATGTAAATAAAGCTGTATCATTTATCATGATCCCTGTTGCCACAGTCATATCTAATATTCTGGTCACAGGCAGTGACTTCAGTGTATTTGTTTATTTTAGGGTGGAAGACTTCAGTGTATTTGTTTATTTATGATCGAAGACTTCAGTGTATTTGTTTATGTATGATCGAAGACTTCAGTGTATGTGTTTATTTATGGTTGAACTTGGTATTTTTCATCTTACGACGAAATAATTTATATTTATTTGCAGTGAACCGTTGCCTTAGAAATTGATTTTCAACGTTTAAATCGTGTTTTGTAGGCCAAAAGCATGTTTTTCTCTGCTTAGCCCATGCTTTTCTTTACCACAAATGTAAATACATCTTAATTTATTAAACGTTTTGAGAATCAATTTTCTACGTTTAAATTGTATTTTGTAGGTCAAAAGCATGATTTTCTCCGCTTACCCAATGCTTTGGGTTACAGTGAGTGCAAATGCATCTTAATTTATTCAACTGGTTGCAAAGAAATCAAATCATTCGAAGTGTAAACATTTTGACAAAATTCTCTAATATAACATATAGAAATCAAATTATTCGGTGCAGACATTTTGACAAAATTATCTCATGTGATTGCGGAAATGTTGAACATATTTATAATTTTCCATACAGTTCTTAGTCTTTGGATATACCGTCAAAACTTTGATTTCATGGATTTCTATCTGAAAAGGTTATAGTATATGACCGATGTTTGTTTTTTACAGCATAAAGTCACAAAAAATTTTGGTTCAGAAGAATTTGTGACACCGGCCGACCATCTGTCTTCATTGTTTTTAACACTTTCTGGATTTTGTCTCTCAATGCTTCCCAACTAATGAATCCATTATCTATAGAAGAGAATATCCGAATGTATTCCATCGTTGCACTGACAATCTGTGGGTAACTTTTTGCTGCCATTATCCTCTGGGATAAAAGGAGTTTCACGATGAATTTGAGAACGCTATTCAACGATGTGATGGCAGGCGTAACACTAGGTTAACTGCATCTTTATTTGAGAAGTATAGACCCAATATGGAAATGAACAGACATATAATGTTCATCTCAATTTTCAATTTTATCTTTTTTCAATCTGGTACCAACTCGAGCGCAGAAATGTTATGCAGAAACGTAGTATTTATTAAGCCTGCAAGCAACCAGTATTCTGTCAAGTAATGTCTTGTCAATCATTTATACACCACTAGGTGTACATAAAAATGCCTTATTCAACGTTTTGGCTCAACGTTTTGGCTCTTTGCTGGGCGTTTTTTTTTTCCAAAATTCGATGAGTAATGGTTAGAACTACAACTGCTCCATTGAAGTGCTCAGGGGTGTTTTTTACAACTGCTCCATTGAAATGCTCAGTGGTGTTTTTTTCATATTCATTTGTGTATTTAGAAATGTAATTTAAATAAAATAAAATTGCTATTTCTTTTATATTTATATCACTTCAATTAAAAAGACTAAAATTTATAAAAGTAAATACTAATAAAAATTTTGATTCATGATTTCTCTTTTTCTTTTTCTTTTTTTCTTTGAAGGCTTAGAAAAGCTTATAAGAACGCAGAAATGTATTATTTATTTATTAAGCCTTCAAGCAACCAACCAGTATTCTGTCAAGTAATGTCTTGTCAAGCATGTATTCACCACTATCTATATGTAGATAATTTTGGTTCAAATATCAGTTATTGTTTCTCCTTTATTTTTCTCTGGAGGCTTGTGGATGATTTAACATTCGCTGAACGAAAATGTACCTGATTTAAATGAATGCATGTCTGTTGTTCTTTCAGCTATCTTGACAAATGGTACAACACATTAAATGTCCTCACAACTATTTAACTATCTGCTATTATATTAAGTACTCCATTAACTATTAAATACTGACGTCTGTACCATTTTATGCTGGTTGTATAAATCGAAAGAACACTGTTATTTCTGTATGCAAAAAGGCAGTGATCTTTACTAATACTACGCATATAGAATTATAGTTATCTTTTACAATATAGACAACAGTACAACTTGCCAGAAGTACTTCAACATAGACAACATAAACACTAGTACCAACTCGCCAGAGGTACTTATGTAACCAGTTCCATAGAATTTGCTTCAATCCATAAAAATATTTATTTTGCTTTTATCGTGCCTTTTATCACCTATCGTTCTCAATATTGATATAGATCTATTGACAAATGCCAACTTCTTGTTATAGGTTTGCATTCACAACAATCAACGCAAGAATGGCTGTCTCATACTGAGCGTGTTTCAACATAGTTATAATCCTTTGGTAGAAATGTTACTTTGTAATTTCTATAATTTGATTTCGAACAAATTTTCTGAAAATTTTGATTTCTCTGAGTCCTCTTACTTATCGAGCTGTGCACTTATCTTTCGTTGCAGCTTCTCAGGCTCTCCCATTGGTTTTATGGCCAAGCATAACCTGTCTATGTTGAGCTTTTCTCAATTTTAGTGAGATATAATAGATATTTTCTTTGAAGCTTTCAGGAAAAATGCCTTGGTTCACTCATCTTTCTTTGAAGCTTTCAGGCTAAATGCCTTCTTCCACTCATCTTTCGTTGCAGTTTGTTTGAAGCTTCCAGGCTCCCCCATTGGTTTGATGGCAAAGCATAACCTGCTTATGTTGATTCCAAAGCATAACCTGTCCAAGGGATTTTCACCTTATTGGTATCATATCATGGTTTAGATTATGATATTTCTGATTCAGGTACACTTACCAATATTTTGTCATGAATTGGAGTTTTTTAATTATAAAAAATAGATTCAATATATTGTATAAGTAATATATTGTAAGTATTGTGGAGGGTGTAGGATAAAAGGGGTTTATAGGTATTGGGGTACAAAAAAGGTATTTGGTAAAAATACATGATATCCAATAAAAATAGGGTTTTTAAAAAAAAAAATGTATTGGGATGGGGTTAAATAAAAAGATTTGTGGAGGTATTTATCAATATCTAATATCTAGTGAAATTAAGAGTATTCTTTAGCATCTCACAATTAGACAAAGTAAACATGTTTATGTTGATCTTTTCCCTATTTTAATGGAATACCATAGATATTTTGTTACAATGTGTATGAGATTACATGAATAATGAGACCATGGTGTTACAACTTGAGGCAATTAGTCATTTGTCTAGTATAATTTAATAAAGCAAATAACTAAGTTAAGTTGCTTCCCTTATGGGTGATGTCATTGAGTAGTGTATTATGGTTTTATAGGACTTTGTTATATAGACAGTCATTTTTTCATTCACTTTCCATTTTTTTTGTCTTTATGGAACAATGTTGAAATTTTTTCTTTCAAGTTTTTTATAATTTATAGTTAATATATTTTTATTAATATAAACAAATTAAAATATTTTTCTTTTAAATAAAAAAATACAAAACCTAGATAATTGAACTTAATAAAACCATTTATTACTTAAAATTAAAAATAAATAATTAAAATTAATAAAATTCATTTATTATAGCTTGACAATTATATTATTAATATGACATTAATGATATGGGATGGAGTCCATCTAATTCCATTGGCATGAGATATAACATTTAATGTTTTAAGCATTAATGTGAGATCATTAATGTTATTAATGAGGAAATAAATTCCCTACCACTAGTTTTGAAAAAAAAATCCTTCAAGCTACTTGAAAATTATAACATTAACATGTCATTAATGATATGGGAGGAAGTTCATGTAATTATTCTCAGTGGCATATGATGGAATATCCATTGGTTTATGCATTAATGTGACATCATTAACATGTCATTAATGGTATGGGAGGAAGTTCATGTAATTATTCTCAGTGGCATATGATGGAATATCCAATGGTTTATGCATTAATGTGACATCATTAACATGTCATTAATGGTATGGGAGGAAGTTCATCTAATTATTCTAAGTGGTATATAATGGAACATCCAATGGTTTATGCATTAATGTGACATCATTAACATGTCATTAACTAGGAATAGATTCCCTACCGTTTCAACAAAAAAATCTTCATCTAGTGGTGCTTAAATATGATTTTAAAAGGTATTTTGAATCCATTGTGTAGTTAAAAAGAGTAACTATATGTTGCAATGTTTCAACCCTAAATGAAGAAAAAATAAAGTATGCATCATCTCCCTTTCAAATGGTCCCTCAGTAAAACTTTTAGATTTCTTTTATAAAACCAAGTGAATGAGGTAGGCAATGTGTCTCTGAAGTGACAAATGAAAAAATTTCATGTTCTAGTTAGATTTCTCTCATATTGATGGGCCCTCGATAAATGAAACATCATCTCCCTTTTAAATTGTCCCTTAGTAAAAATTTTGGCTATTTTTTTCTTTCACTTTTATAAGACCAAGTAAATGAGGTAGGTGATGTGTCCCCAAAGTGAGAAATGCAAAAAAAAATTCATTGTCAACTTCAACAAACTTAACATCATCATCTTCTTATCAATGCTACTTTAATATTTTTTTAACAAATTCTTCACAAACAATTCCAATTAGCTAGTGTTATTAGTAAGTAAACACAAGTTAATCAATAAATAAATGGAGGAATCCTCCACCCAAGTAGGAATAAGGCTCGACACCAATAAACATATTACAATACATCTTTTATTCAGGGTTGTCCATAAAAATGATGTAACACAAGGATGCATCCACCATTTAGAACACAAAACATGCAAATATTCATGATACTATCCAATCAAGACATTAAATATTAAATTCTAGCATCTTCAAAGTTAAAAATGCTACAAGTAGAATCATATCAACAAAAACACCAAACAAAAAAATTCCATGCGGGGCTTACTTAGTTAACCTATTATATAACGTGTGAGTTCGTGGGATATTAAAGAATACCCCTAATTCGTTTCTACTTCCGAAATTTTATTGTTACCACCCCCTTCCAATTAATATTTCTCAATAAATTAACTAAGAATTTTCACCAAATATTGTAAGTACCATTTTTTTGCAACATTTTTTTATACCCCTTATTATTTCTACCCCTAGTATGTTGGTCCCACTATTTGACATATGTATCTAACATCTACTTTATAAAATATTGTTTATCATATGTTACTTGAACTTTGAGTGAGGATCATCAAATATTTGGCGTATGTATCTAACATCTACTTTATAAAATATTGTTTATCACATGTTACTTGAACTTTGAGTGAGGATCATCAAACATTTTCCTTAGGCATCTGAAAAACCAATTCATCTTTAAACCCCTCTATTATAAAATTTATGGTTATTTTCATTGCTTTCTCATAAACTATCATGGTCTATTCAAAATTTCTATAAGGTACAAGAACTTCCAACAAAAAACTCACAATAATAGATCTACTTACATTACTAAATCCCCCTCCCCCTCCTTCTCAAAATTTTGGTTAGCTAAAATTGCCCCATAATATTTATACCCCTAGTTTATTTGAAAAACTCTCCTCAATCCCTTAATACCATCCCATGCATTGAATTACATTTCAACTATTTTGACCCCACCAATATGAATGCATGTGATATGATATTGGTTTACCAATGAATATTTAATGAGAATCACACACGCTATAGTGGCTACTATGGCTACTAGAGATGAAGGAAACATAATACCATGTTACCTATTGAAGTGTTCAATATAATAGTGTTTTTTTTCTTTTCTTGTCTTTTTCTCCATATGTCCTTTCTATAATAATATTTGTATTGGCTCTTAGCCCCTTTCTATCCCATGGGCATTTTTTTTTTCATAAATCACATCTTTCAATATGTCTTTTGCATTGTAGCTCTCATATATTTTTTCTTCTCTAAAGCATTTCTATTTGATTTGGTGTGTGATCCTACTGTTTCACATGCCAAATATTTATTCCGTGTATATGATTAGTCCCTTCACTCCTTCTAACTCCATGGCTTAAAGGCCCATCTCCCTTAGCATGATTTTTGTATTGGGTGGAGTCTTTTAACTTTATAGAAAAACTCTGAATATATGCTTTTGTATCATTTTTATCTAGACCCATTTGTTTTTGGATATGCTTGGACCCCATATAACACCACTAGAGCTACTACTGTTTGGAGTAAGGAACCAATTGTTCCCCAATTCCACATTTTAGCCATACTACACATATTAGCATGTAGGCCACTTTCTATCTTCCATGTAATTTTTAATTTTCTTGTGCACATATCCACCTTATTCTTTCAATGAATTATATAATGAGGTGCTTGTAGTGTTAGATAATCTCGAGTGTCAAATCTTTAAATTTCCTACCTATCTAGTGAGATCATCTTCATCTCGAGCATGGGATTATATGTGTTTACCTCCATACAAAACTTAATGAAAAATGTTTCTAGGGACAAAGATGTTCCTTTGAGATGCAAAGTGTTTTTCTCCTTGTGTAACATCATCGACATAAAGGAGGATCTTGATTATCATCCCTACTATATTTATTTCTCTACCTCCTTTAGTGTTGATCCATTCCTCTTTTTTACTGGAAAATCATGGGTGAAAAGGGGCACGCCGATTTCACCCAAATGTCATTGTTAAACTTTGATGCCCTCTTGAGGCCTCACTCTTGTGTTGGCATATGCTTGCAACTTGGGATTGCGTTGAAATCCTTTTCGGATGTCAACTAGGTGCCTTATAGTCATGTAGTGATTAATGGTGGAAGGTTTGGGGCTAAACTTTGGTTTACCCTTGGCTCTTTCCCCGTGTTCTTTGTGCATTCATTGATCTTTTTATCTTGTAATCCTCTATTGAATTTCATGGATACTACATTATTCACGATGATTTGTAGTTCTCTAGGTTGTCTTTGTCTACTCTCTTAAAGGGGGGAGTATGAGGCTTATAATCCAACATTCATGGAATCTCTCTATGAAAATTTTGATAAGCATGCTTATCATGTAGTCATTAATATGGTAATTCTCCATTAAATATGTTTTACATAGATGTCATCTACCCACTGGATTTATGTTTTTCATAAATACCATCTATCCAATGAATTACATATCACTAAATTGTGAGCATTGCAAAGGTTGAGTATTTCATCTCAAAATGAGTTATATCATTTTCCCTTTTCTTAAACATATTTCCCACACTATTTTGTTTTCCATTAACATCACAAGTAGTAGTAACTTTCCACATACATTAGAATAGCAAGTGGTAGCTTGCCATATAATGCACTAGTACATGTTGCATGTTATCCCATTAAAATGGCCGAGTTGCATGTTATCCCATTTAAACTTTCTATGTAATTGATAAGTTGTCTTTATGATTGTTTAATAAAGGAGGTTCTTATGAAGATGTTAATTGTTTTCCTCTTGTAGTTGTGCATAGCAAGTGGTAGCTTGCCACATAATGTATTAGTACATGTTCCATGTTTTTGTCATTAAAACGGCGTTCTTTAAACTTTCTATGTAATTACTAAGTTGTTGGTATGATTATTTAATAACGGTTGAATATTTAGCAGGTTCTTATGAAGATGTAAGTTGTTGTCCTCTTGTAAGTTTCCATTCTGTACTCACATAGAAGTGGTCTCTTACAGAGTCTTTCACTAAGCACGCCACTCCTTGCTTTTCCAAATAGCCACTCCTTGGGCTGTGTTGAATTTTCCAACTTCATGCTCATGAGGGCCCTTGGACTCATTAAGGATGGTGAAGTGCGTGCGTTGCTTCGTGTTTACACTCCTGCATTTCTTGCCATACACCCCTACCAACAACTTAGCTTCTATTTTGAAGCATTAGTGTCTGTTCCCTTTGTATGAGGACCCTGTATATAAAACTTCCTGGAGAATATAGTTTGATAAAATTGTTTGTTGGGTGATAAATTATTTGTGGCGAACATACCGCTTATACACTCAACTGTTATCCACTTTGATATTGATTTATAATATTCATAAATGTTTTGTGGAGTTTACTTTTGACATTGAATTAATAATATATAAAGATGTTTTGTAGGCCGGTAGAGTTACTTTGACATTTATAAATGTTTTGTAGGCCGGCTATCTCTGAGAAAAAGGCGTATAACAGGATTCTGAAGGGCCCAATGGTTCTTGTGCTGAGACAGACTGGTGATGAGTGACGTCGGGAGACAAGGGCAGAAGCATGCCCGTAGCTGAGACATCCCTACGGGCCCTGGCGTCAGGGCACTGTGAAGCGCAGACACATATAGGACGGACAACTTGAATTAAGAAAACACAGCTCGATCGCAGAGGACTTCTCGCGCCTTTACCTTTTTCAGGTGAACAGCACTATCTCGTAAACAATCGCTCCAAACAAAAACTTTTCCATGTTAGAATGTGTGTGAGAATCTAGGGTTAGAAAATGGGTTTCGTGTTTGTTAACATCATAGTCATAATAATAGAATTAATTTAATTTTGGATTTTCTAAAAAAAATTGAAATGCAATGCAAATTTAATTGGGTTTAAAAGATTTTAAATTAGATTTTTTTTGAATTATATATGGTGAGCATTGATAGGGAGGTTTGGTTTTGAATTGAAATTGTTGTAGTGTTTTGTTTAACTACCGATTTTATAATTAACTATAAAATAATTTAATTGGGTTTAAAAGATTTTAAATTATAATTTTTTGAATTATATATGGTGACCATTGATAAGGAGGTTTGGTTTTGAATTGAAAWTTTTCTAATGTTTTGTTTAACTATCAATTTTATAATTAACAATAAAATGGTTAAATTATTGTACTATAAAGATTAAAAAATATATGTTTTGTTTAACTATCAATTTTATAATTAACAATAAAATGGTTAAATTATTGTACTATAAAGATTAAAAGATATATATAATTATTGGATGTATAGTTTAATATAATACTTTTCATTTTATTTCCAAGATAAAATTGTTATCAATTTAATAATGATGTTTGATATTTATATTAAATAAATTTATATTATTTATTACATTAATGTTAAATATAAATAAGATGGAGTAGGAGGAGACATTATGAAAAAAAAGGGTTAACAAGTCACATTCTTTTGCAACAACTATTTCAATGTTAAATGTATAATCTTGAATGTTTATGCATGTGTGTTTGTTTGTGAGCACAATTTCAATGTAATGTAGTTTTTCTAACATATTTTGTTTTTTTGTGTTTTTGAAAAATTATAGTTTATATTATATTTTTGTTTGTTATGCTTTTGAAAAACTATAGTTTATATTATTTTTCAAAGCATACTAATTAACATTTGAATTGTATTTTATACAAAAGTGTTTGTTTGTGAATACAATCTACATAAAGTAGTTTATCTTGCGTATTTTTGTTTTTTATGTTTTTGAAAAACTATAGTTTATATTAATTTTCAAAGCTTACTAATTAACATTTTAATCATATTTTATACACCTTTGTTTGAAACAAATTGTTTTCTATTGATTATGTAAATTAAAAAAACAAAAATATACTTTTAAGAGTAAACATTCATAGTATCCCAAATAATTGTTTCTAATGTCTTGGTTATGTAATTTTATGATATTTATTTTTCTTTTGGCACCTTCCCAAATAGAGGAAAAAATAGTGTATAAGTTTTAGAACAAAATAAAATATGAAAACAGAAAAGATCAAAGTGTATACCATTAGATAGAGGAACAATGATGAATCATTGAGATCATGTTATGTGTGTTATGAATAAGAGAAATTGAAGGAACATGAGTGTAACTATGTTACTCATGACTTTAGAACATTCTACCATAGTGAATGCTATAAAGATGTGGAGACACTATTTATTGGGCAATAGGTTTGAGTTGAGAATTGATTACAATGGCCTAAAATATTTGTTTGACCAACCAAATTTGAATGTTAGAAAAAATTGATGGTTAGAGCTCTTTTTTGAGTTTGAGTTTGATATTAAGTACATATAGGAGAAAGACAATAAAGTTGTTAATGCACTAAGAAGGAAAATGCATGTGGTAGCAGTTAGTGTTTACAAATCACATTTGAGGAATAGAGTCATTGATTCCCTTGTTCAAGATGAACATTATATCCAAGCGAAGAATGGATTGTAGAAAGAGAAGTTAGAAAACAAGTTTGAAGGATGCAAGTTGGATGAGGAAGGAATCAACATTTATAAAACTAAAATGTGCATTCCCAACTCTTCATAGTTGAGAAGAATTATCATGGATAAGGTTCATAAGATGCCATATTTTACTCATCTAAATTATCATAATTATTCTCAGAAGAAAGAAATATTTTTGGATTCGAATGAAAAAAGATGTTGCTAAGTACATTGCTAGATGTATGAAGTGTCAATGAGTTAAAGTTGAACATGAATGTCTAGTAGGGTTGCTACAACATTTTACAATTCGAGATTGGAAGTGGGAGGTAAAGTTTATGGATTTTATTATTGGATTATAGGCCACATCAATGCAATGCGATTATATCATGGTTGTGGTAGATAAATTGTCTATAAATGCTACACATTTATTCCTATGAAGTCTTCTTATAACATTGATGATATTACAGAAGTATTTGTGAGGGATATGTTCAGTTTCAATGCATGAGTTACCTAAGGAAATTGTATTTGACATGGGTACAAAGTTCAATTCAAATTTTTGGACTAGTCTTTTGGAAAAGTGAGCACTCCATTGAATTTTAAGTTCTACCTACCATTTATAAATAGATGGAAAAATTGAAAGGTAAATCAATTGATTGAAGACATGCTTCACATGTATGTGATGAAAAAACCACCTAAGTGGGAGGATTATCTACACTAGGTATAGATTGCATGTAATAGTGGGCATCAAACATCATTAAGCACATGTCCATTTGATGTTCTAAATGGTAGAAGATGTAGGACACTAGAAAGTAGATATAATCTTGTGAATAGGATTGTACTTGGGCTTGAAATGCTTAAGGAAGTTGATATAATTAAGAAAAATTTAAAAGAAACCCAAGATAGGAAGAAAAAATATGTAGATAGGAATATAGTGCATATGGAATTTATAGTGGGGGGTCATGATTTCCTTAGAGTGAAATCCATGATGAGCTCCTTGAAGCTTGGGGGTTGTGCTAATTTAGCACGTAGATATTATGGGCCATTTGCAATCCTTGATAGGATAGGGCTAGTTGCATATAGACTTACATTGATTTCTAAAGCTCACAATGTTTCCCATGTTTGTTTGCTGAAGAAATATGTACATGATCCTAACCAAGCAATTCATTAGGATGTGATCTAGGTGGATCAAGGCACAACGTTCCAAATAGAGCCACTATGTATCTGAGATAAGAAAGTAACATCTTCATGAGCTGATCCATAGGATAAGCAAAGATGCAATGGAATCACTTTGGTCCCGAGGAGGTTACTTGGGTGGTAGAGGATGCCATGAAAGAGGCATATTATTTTTGTTTTGATTTTGAGAAGAACTAAGGCTAGTGCTCTTCCAAGGGATAGGGGAATGTAATACCTCGGTTTTGACCCTTGAATTGTATTGAATCAATGTATATAAATGATATAAATATGCTAGTATGTATTCCTAGTGTGGATCTCAAGGCCAAGGGAAAAGTAGTGAATAACTAGGCACATATCATGTAAATATATTTGTATGGACCATAAGATAGGTTTTTCATGGTGAATTCAAGAAATGCAAATATTCATGTTGAAATATAATATAAAATGGTCAAAGATGATTTTGCATAGCATGAGAATGAGAGGGCTCACAATTCGACTATATGAGAAGAGGAAAGGGGGCCTAAGGGAAAGTGAATCCTATAATTCCATATGTCAGCCTTAGAACTCATTTCTTTCCCATGGGGTATCTTAAATTAAACCATTTACCTTCTTTGATTCATTTTAAGAAAATCATTGAATGCACATAAGAGGTTGGTTGGGAAGGTCTTTCATGTAGTTATTGAAGCATAGGTTGAGTCCACCATTCCTTTTAACAAAGGTAATGTCTTCCATCACCTTCCTTGACTGTCCTATTCCTATTAGGGGCATGAATCCATTTAAACAAGGTGGTAGTTTAAGATAACAAGAGGGAGGAAGAAATAAAAATAAAAATATATATGCAAACACACACAATAGTCAACCACAAAATAATGAATTATGAACAATGAAGAATGAACCATGAACCACGAATAAACAACCAATCAAAAAAATAGCTAAGAAAATAAACTTGTAAAAAGAGTAGGAGTGGACTTGGGCAGAGAATAGAAAGTTGTAGATGAGCCTAGATGGTGGACACACAGGAACCTTGAGCCCTTAGTGATATTGCTACTCAAGGATTCTTTGAGACCCACCTATGATACTCCGAGTGGCAATCCAAAAGGAAAACAATGAGATGGGATCTTCTTCTACACTCTAGAGACCATTGTAGGGGAGGGTACTCTAAGGGACCATCGAATAGAGAAGAAGTAGAAATTCTTGGTGATATGTTAGGAAGTGAATGGGAGCACCATGTACTAGTTTGATAACTAGTAGAGTTGTCTAGAGTGCTTCGTGGGTAAATATTGTTCAAGCATTGAGGATAATTGAGTTGGGTTTGGAGAGAGAAAAACTTGCAAAATGGATTCTTTCTCCTTTGTGGAATCATAGCCAAGCAAGTGGGTAGTATTCTCATCAAACACCTATGGCTGGTTGGAAAGTGGATCATACATAACTAGTTTCTTAGACAAAATTTTATGATGTATATAAGTGTTTATATGTTGTTGATGAAAATATGAAATATCATTTCGTTTTATGCCATTCTCTGTCTCAGAAATACACGTAATTTATTGACTACATGAATTGCATATATGAATACTTAACCTATGCATATGGGATTAGATGTCATGAATGGGAACAATATGCATGTGTGTTTATTTGCATCCATTCTTTAAATGTATTATGCATGCAATTTGATCGTTTAGGAAGTTTCCTTGAGTTTTTCTTTGTATTATTAGTTAAATGGTATAATAGAGAATAGATATGGGATATACTAAGTTTAAAGAATTTATTGGAGAAACTGGTTGCAATGCAAAAGGTTCAATTACTAATGTTTCTTATAAGAGTTATTGAAATTTTTCATTAGGGACACGTGGTAGTGTACTGTTGGTGTGGGCCATAAAAGATGCATTTTAGGGGGAAGGCCTTTATTCCCTATAAGGATCTAGAATGTAGAAATAGTTCCTAGTGTTGGAATTCACTTCTGTAAATTGAATTCATGAACATAGAAAAAAATGAAGATAAACAATCACACAACAGAGAAGAACATAAAACACATCTAAGTGAAGCCAAGAACACAATGAGGGGCAATGGTATTCTTTATTTCTCATCCAAATAATGGAGAAATGATTTACAGGTATCATGAAGATCCTCCCAGGATTCTACATTTAAACACAATATTCTCAAGCATTTCCAGGTATATGGAAAGCCAAACTTGCCCAAACAATGTAACTGCAAGGTGTGTTGTCACAATCCAACACCTAGAATGTCAAACAAGGTTAAGGCTAGGAGAAGTTGCACATTCCTTTGTATGGGGTGAAGGAGATGAGAGTAAGGCACATGGTTCTCTCCCATTTGTGTAGGTTTTAAACTTGCACAGTGGGGAGTGAGGGCCCATTGGACTTAAACAAATCTCGATCACCCATCAATTTAAAAAATCATTGGTGGGGAATGATCCCCAATGAAGAGAACATGTGATTTAATACTATATGGTGGATCTAATGAGGACTATTGTTCTAATTAGGATCGATAATGGGAAATGGATTGAAGTGAATGGTTTAAGTTCTTTGGTGAACAAATGGAGAAACACATGGCATGCCCCTATTGGTGTGGGTTTTAAACTTGGGCACTCGTACAAAAGGGCCCAATGGACCTACAAATATATAGGTTGTTAGATGGATTTTAGATTCATAGTTAGGGTTTAACTCATTGTAAAGGTAATTGTCATTTAGTCTTTTTTGGAGTGGCAAGATATGGTACACTTGGTGCCCCATAATTGGTGTGAGTTTTAAACTTGTACACTAGGGAATGGGGTCCTTTGGACTTGCAATGGTCATGGATATTGATTTCCTGTACGATTCATGGTCGGGAGGAAAATGACCATGGAGATGATGAGGGCTTACCCTAGAGGAGTAGAACCAACATTCAATTAGAGGTTGCCATGTGGAAGGCCCAAAAAACACAAGAATGTATAAATACCATGTAAAGGTGTGTTGGAATGGTATGGGAAAAGCATGTAAGGGAATAATTGATGTGGAGGGAAGTAAAGGTGCCACTAGAGGACTGCCAAGATTTCCTAATGCACGATGAGTTTTACATGCAAATTTGGCCATGGTAGTTGTGAAAGAGTTGGAAGAAAAGTTTAGGTACTTTGACAACATTACTATATGAGCTCTAGTATGTGAGAATGATGTCAAATGTCTTCATCTTTGATGTCCCACATCTTGTAACCATTTTACTTAAAGTGATGCAACGAACAATGCAACGAACAATGGTGGAAGGATTGGACCTAAACCTTGCTTTAGGTAGAGTGTATTCTCAACATTACTATATGAGCTCTAGTAGTATGTGAGAATGATGTCAAATGTTTTCATCTTTGATGTCCCACATCTTGTAACCATTTTACTAAGAGTGATGCAACGAACAATGGTGGAAGGATTGGACCTAAACCTTGCTTTACTTAGAGTGTATTCTCCCTTTTGCAGAGAACCCTGCATGTAAGCGAATCCATGGTGAAACACGCGCAGACTGTAGAGTTCCTGTCCTTCCCTTGGTGCTTCCAAGATAATACAGTTTGATAACCCAACATTGTACTCATACACTACGGTTATCCTCTTTGATATTGAAATATAATTTTCACATATGGTTTCTAACGCTTCTTTGACTTTGAATGAATAATATTTAAAAATGTTGTGTAGACCGGTAGATTTACTTTGACATTGAATTAATAATATTTATAAATGTTTTGTAGGCCGGCTAGTCCTGGGAAAAAGACATATAACAGGCTTTCGAAGGGCCCAGTGCCTCCCTTTGAGAGAGATTGGTGATTTGTGACGTCGGGAGATAAGGGCAGAAGTAAACGTGAGAAATCTGTGGGAGGGTTGTAAAAACCCTGGAGCTGAGACATCCCTCCTGTTACAGCGGTGCATGTGGGATGTGGGTGCCAGGGCACTATGAAGCACAAGCTCGATCGCAGAAGACTTTTACTTTTTCAGGTGAAGAGAAGTACAGCATGTAGGTGCTCTGTAGCCTTGGAATGACTACTATCGAAACAATCGCTCCAAACGTAAACCTTTCCACGTAGAATGCGTGATAGATTCTAGGGTTTGTTGGCAATGGAGGAGCTCCATAATTTAATGTTTTTAAACATCAAAATTAAAAAATAGTATTTAAATTTAGTTTTTATTAAAATATATATATATATATATATATATATAATCATGTCGATGTTACTTATGGATACTACACAATTATAAAATAGACTTTCCTTACCTAAATGCAATGCTTATTATTTTATTATATAATTTAGTTTGGATTGACTTTCTTTTTTATATGTGAGATATAGTATATTCTATTTATGAATTTAGTGTCTCATGGTCAAGTGTATACGAATATTTCATTTTTTTTTTTTTTATTATATATATTAAATATAATATATTGTATTTATGGTTATTAGAGTTGATTAACTAAATCATGTAAAGGATTAAGGAAGAGATAAAATAAACCAATCTTAAGTGTGTTTAAGTTTCTCAACATGTCAGCAATGCTAATCCTCTAGATATGAAGGAAATTATTTAAGTTTCTCAACATGTCAGCAATGCTAATCCTCTAGATATGAAGGAAATTATATATATGATTATAGAATGATTGTGTGTAGTATAGGGGAATGCCCCTAGTTGTGATTGCTTTGTTGTGTGCTTTGATCCAAGTGTGTATATGTTTGTGGAAGTTGATTTGTTGTTTATGTGTTAGTATTATTGGTTTTTGTGCATAGGGGATTAGTGAATTAAAAAAAGACTAGTAAAATTTTTTAGTGTTTAATTATTGTATTGAAAGAATATGTTAAATGAATAGTGTGTAGGTAAGGTGTATCATATTTTTATTGAAATGTGGGGATGAAAATTTGAAATTTTACATGTTTTTTAAATTAAAGTCTTGAAACTCATATATGTAATGTAAAATTTGTAGCACAGTAAAAATAAATTTTGTAGGAAATTGTGCAATCTTTCTAATGATATCTATAAAAAAATTGTTAATGCTGACACATTTTTCTCTCTTGTTTATGTAAACTAAAAAACAAAAATACCCTTTTGAAGAGTAAACATTCATGGTTATTCCAAATAATTGTTTTAATTTTTGGTTGTGTAGATTTTATACTACCATGGAGGCTTCACTCAATCAACATATGCTAGATACTGAAAAATACCTTCCAAAATCCTTTTATTGAAACCCCCTCTCAATACATCTATCGAAGAAAAAAAACCCTTTTTTACTAGATATCATATGTATCCATTTTTTGCATGACATTTTTAATACCCCTTTTTTATTTCTAACCCTAGTACTTAGACATGAAAAAACTCTTATAACCCTCCATATCTTAAGATTAACCCAAAAAATAAGAAAATGCATGCACTACCATCCGAACATACAGATATGCCACTATATTAAGATAACAAAGTGGGTTCAAGGGCTTGGTGTCATACTAATTTCTTCCCTCTTTAGCTTAATACATGGTTATGCATTCACTGAGGAAGGGGTTTATGTATATGGATATCCATTTGTAGACTTAGAAAGTCGAGCTACCTCGAGCAATAAATTTGTTCCTTGAATCTATGATCGCATGGGCATTTTAATAAAAAAATATCTATCCATCTATCAAGCTTGTCCTTGCAGTAATATTTAGGAAAGTGATCTAGCAGACAACCTATTCCTATTTTCTTATCATTCAGACTCAAAGGTGCTCAATATGCAAGATACTATGATCCTAGGGTTCAATCTAACCTAGTGGGATTCTTACTATCCTATAGGTATAAATGAATCATTTCTTCCTTGTACTTTATCATTGCATTTTTTTTTCATATATTAAGATTAATGTTGGACATAACAACAAGGATATTATTTTCATCTAAGGGCTAAGATCCATATTTCCAAACATGGGACCTAATTGGTTGAATGAGCTCAATAACATCAAGGTAATCATGATCCTCATCGTGTGTAATGAAAAAAGGAAAGTATACACAACACCATGAGGTTGTGTGGAGGGATCATATATGTTTTTTGGTTATATTTGCTTCCCTATCATTATAAAACCCTCATTCTCCCAACTGAAATCACCCACTCAAAAAGAGCCCTAGATGGTGAAAAATAAGGATTTGCAAAAGATTCCCTTGAACTAGTGAACACCTCTACCCTTAAATATGGGATCACACTATGATATTTTACAAATGCATAGAACTAACTTGAAACAAAGTCAACCATACAAAATTATATATATAACCCTACATACATAAATATAGATAAAATGGAAATCTTGTGCTATATTACGAGTCAAGGAAACTAAAGGAGCATGAGAGGAACTATGCTACTCATGACCTAAAACTTGTTATAATAGTGCATAGTCTAAATGTGTGGAGGGACTATTTATTTGGAAGAGGTTCAAGATGAGTATTAATCACAATGGTGTAAACTATCTATTTGACCAACTATAGGCAAGTTCAATGGTTGGAGCTCCTTTGCGAGATAAATTTTGAGATCAATCAAATAAAGGGGAAATAAAATAAAGTTTTTGATGCACTTAGCAAGAAAATGTTTGTAATGTATTTGGTAGTAGTTATCATTTACAAATCATAATAGAGGAACATATTCATTAGTTCCCTTGTTGAATATGAACATTTAATTTATCCAAGTGAAGAATAAATTACAACAAGAGAAGTCAAAAAAGTTTGAAGACTACAATATAGATAAGGATGGACTCCTCATTTATAAAAATAGAATGTACACTCCCAAATCACTAGAGTTGAGAAGAATTTTCATGGATGAAGTCCATAAGATGACATATTCTGGGTATCCAAGTTATCAAAATACAACGGTTATAGCAAGAAAGTAATATTTTTGGCTTGGAATGAAGAAAGTTGTTGCTAAGTACATTTCTAGATGTATGAAGTGTTAATAAGTTAAATTTGAACATCAACATTTAGTAGGGTTGTTGCCACATTTTCCAATTCTAGAATGGAAGTGGGAGGTAATATCTATGGATTTTATTATTGGATTACCAACCACATTAAAGAAACAATATTATATCATGATTGTGGTCGAAAAATTGTCTAAGGCGTCTCACTTTTATTCCTGTGAATTTTACTTATAAGAATGATATTGATATTGCAAAAGTATTTATGAGAGAGATCTCTAGGTTGCATGTGTTACCTAATGAAATTGTATCTGACATGAATACAAAGTTCACTTCCAACTCTTGGAAGAGTCATTTTGAAGAATGGGACACTTAACTGAATTTGAGTACTACCTACCATCTACAAATATATGGATAGATTGAAAGGGTAAATCAAGTGATTAGAGACATTCTTTATATGTATGTTATGGACAAAGCAACTAAGTGGGAGAATTATCTACACCTAGTTGAGTTTGCATCTAAAAATGGGCATAAGGAATAATTGAACATGAATCCATTTTAAGTTTTATATAGTAGAAGATGTAGGACACTAGCAAGGTGGGACAGTAATGTGAAGAGGGTTGTACTTGGGCCTAAAATTATCAAGAAAATGGAGTAGGAAGTTGATAAAATTAGGGTGAATTCAAAAACAACCCAAGATAGATAAAAATGCGTGTAGATAGGAATAAACTACATATTGAATTTAAAATGGGGGATCGTGTTTTCCTTAGAGTGAAAATAAAAATAGATCTTTCAATATTGGGGGTTGTGCTAAGTTAACACATAGATATTGTGGACCATTTGAAATCCTTGATATGATATGGTAAATTTCATATAGACTTGCATTTCCTACCAATATTAAATCTCACAATTTTTTCCATGTATCCTTGTTTAGGAAATATGTACATAATCTTGACCATGTGATTAATTGTTATGTGATCTAGGTGGATAAAGGAGAAGATTTCTAAATAGAGCCACTGTGAAACCTAGACAATAAATTGGCATTGCTTTGAAATCAATCCATTTGAAAATTAAAGGTGTAGTGGAAGAACTTTGGTCCCAAGGAGGTTACTTGTGTTGAGAGAGATTGGTGATTAGTGATGTTGGGAGATAAGGGTAGAAGTAGGCCCATATGAAATGATGTGAAATTTGTGGGACGGTTGTAAAAACCCTATACCTAATATATCCATTTTGTTATAGAATTACATGTGAGATGTTAGCACCAAAGCATTGTGAACTACAAATAGATATGAGAAGAACAACTAGGAACTTAAAGCACAAATTGATTGCAAAATACTTCTCATGCCTTGAGTTTTTCAGGTGAATAACATGTAGGTCCTATGTAGCCTTGGGAACACTACTATCTTGTAAAAACTTGTTGCAAACATAAGCTTTCCATGTTATGATGTACATAAGACTCTAGTGTTAGAGCACGAGTTTAGCATTTTTAAACATAATAGTATATCCATCTTAACTTTGAATATATCAAACATTGAGAGGGATAAAAAAGAATTTGATATTCAAATTTATCTATTCTTAAAATATCTCAAGTTAGAATGTATCTATGCTAGTGCACATGTATCTATGTATGTGGAGAGAGAGAGATTTTTATGGGATCAACTTATTCCATGTGTCATTTCAGTGTTAGACATATACATTACATGTATCCCTCATACTAAGTTGTAAAATAAACCTGGTTGATCTCAGTGCAATGATTTGTTAAATTTTGTCATATAATTTAATTTCTAATTATGCAAAGTGACTTTCTAAACTTATTCCATGTGTCATTTCAGTGTTAGATGTATACATTACATGTATCCCTCATACTAAGATGTAAAATGAACCTTGTTGATCTTAGTGCAATGATTTGTTAAATTTTGTCATATAATTTAATTTCTAATTATGCAAAGTGACTTTCTAGTGTGTGATGTATAGTGTATTCTATACATGAATGTGTTTTATTTTATCAAGGAGTGGACGTATTTGTATGTTACTTTCATGAGATATTCTCTCCAATTAAAATTGATCCTATCTTAAGCATGTGGCTGATATATTATTTGAAGAGATGGTCCTATGCAACTAAATGTGATCCTATCATAAATGGTTGGTTGAGGTTTTATGGTGTGATGCTTTTTCTAGGTGTGATGTTTTGTTTATGTCTTGGAAGTACTTAATTTACAAATATGACTATTGAATTCAATGGGAAAATCAATAAATTATGGTGTGCCTCATGTTTAGTAAGTGAATGTTTCATTCCTCTTTTTAATTTTATTTCTAATTCCCTTTATATATAAAATATGATATAATTTATTTATTTATTGGGTTTGAGAGCCAATTAACTATATCATGTAAAGGATTGGAGAGGAGATCAATTGGACAAATATTGAGTGTGTTTGGGTTTTTTTAAGATGTGTTATGGGTTAGTGTTTGTGCCTTATGCACCTCATTCTACACCCTATGTTTTTCATGCTAACACCCCTTCCCTTATGATTTTGGTGTTGTGGATATTGGGTATGTGGAATTGAATGGTTGTTCTTTTTTTTAGTTTTCCTGTGTGCAAAAATGGTTTTCATTGCTGGTTATTTCACTTGAATATATGCCACAGTAAAATTGATATTATAACCAGAAATTTTTCAAGGAAAATGAAATTAAATTTCTAGAAAATTGCACCGTTTAAGTTCTGTGAATGATGTTTTCGTCAATCACAAATTTATCATTGGGTTTTATGTATGTATGGAACTATTGAATTCCCTCTTGAAACCATTGTGAATTAACCTTAAGGAGATTTACTCTCCAAAAGTGAATTAGCTTTGCAGTTGTCATTGAGGGATATTTTCACAGCTTGTTTTATAGATCATGTCGAGTATTTGTATAGGAAATTAATGGAAAGAAAAGGAAATTGATTAAGTGTCTAAAGTGATAGTTCTTCTAGTTCATCAACAATTTGAGTTTTTTGTGTTGTGGACAATTTTTGGCCAATTTTTGGTCGATTCCTCATTGATTTTGGGTCGATTTCTCATCGGTTCTTTTGGTTCGATCCTTCATTGGTGATTTTTTATTGTCTCTCATTAGTGAGATGGGTCTCTTATTGATCGATGGTTTGTATTGCCTCCCTTCAGTGAAATGGGTTGATTCCTCATCAACGATTTGTGTTTCCTATTCTCGATGAAATGGGACAATCCTCAGTGAAAGTTTTGTATTTTCCTTTCATTGGAATTTTCATTTGATCCATTCCATCAACATTCAATATTTTCATTTTGTTCATCGTGACCATCAACACCTTGGATAACCTGAACCATCGACCATAGACACTTTCCAAAGCTTTCTCATCTATGATTTTGACTTTGTGTCATCGACACTTTCCAAAGATTGCTCATCAACAATTTTGACTTTGTTCCATCGACACTTATGTCGATCTGTCCATTGACACTTTCATTGTTTTTCCTATCAACCTAATTGTTAAAAGAGAGAAGCCATGTCGGTTGGAACATGTGAAACAAGGTCCATGTGAGTGCCACATGGACACGGTGTTGTATCCTTGCAGATAATACTTATGATATTTGGGAGATCATTTATTCTTTTCTGAAGCTTGGAATCGATCATAACGATAGTTGTTGAAAAGATATTGAAGAACAAATTTGACATATAAACTTAGAATCAATGTTAGACTTATGTTTAATAAAAGTAAATTAGCAGGAAATAATGAGAATTTTGTATGCCCCACCTATATAATAATGATTAGGGGGTCAGGTGTGTTATATTAACCTACAAAAAAAGTAATCAAGGTTTAGTATTGTTGGGAGTGGTAATAAAGGGGAAATTTGGTGCCTTATGATTGGTGTGGATTTTAAAATTTTGTTCCAGGGAATGGGTGTCCTTTGGGTTTGTATTGATAGTGGTCACTGATTGGTTTTATAACTCATGGATGGGAAGGTATCTATTGTGGATATGATAAAGGATGACCCTAGAGGAGTAAACCCAACATCCAATTAGAGGCTTCATTGTGGTAGGATTGAAAGGCACAATGAGGATTGAAGATCACACAAAGTTGCAATAGAATACCATGGAAAATACATGTAAGGATGTGCTTTAATGTGGGAAAAATTAAAGTTTCCTCTTGAATATTTTTGGAATTTGACTTGGCTAATGCATGATGGGTTTTGTGTTTACATGTAGCCATGATAGTAGTAAAAGAATTTCAAGTAAATTTATATATTCCAAAATAGTACTATATGGTTTTGGTTACAAAACATGACAAATTTATTCCTCTTTGGTGTCCCATATCTTGTAACAAAGAGTGATATAGTGATCAATGGTGGAAGGCTTAGGCCTAGACCTTGATTTTCCCTTGCCCCTTTTCCTTGTGTTTTATATGCATTCACTAATATATTTTTCTAGTAATTCTCTAATCAATTTCATAAAAATTGCATTGATCATGGTGGTTCTATATTTTCCTAGGTCATTATTGTCTAATCTCTTGAAGAGTAGGAGTATGAGGCTTGTAGTCCAACATTCAAGGAAGTCCTCTAAGAGAATTTTGTTAAAAATGTTTTTTATTTGGTTTTTGATATGGTATTTCCCCCAATGGATGTGTTTGACCTAGATGCCATCTATCCAATAGGATGAATATCACCAGGTCATGAAAATTACATAGGTTGAATATTTTATCCCTAATGTAAGATATGTCTTTATGCCCATCAACCAAATATATTTCCCACATTTGTCCATTCTACATTAGCCATGATGTTACAAACATACACAATAACCCCAATTTCATTATAATCCCTTCAAAGACCAATGAAAATTAGTCTTTCTAAAGTCCAAAATTGGGGTTTTTTAAGTGCAAAATCCAATTCTGAAAGTGAAAATATCTAGTTCCAAAAGGGCAAAATTGGATTCAATTATTTCATTTTTAGAATCTAATTTTTCACTTTTAAAATATGATATTGGCACTATCATAATCAAATTTTGCACTTTTGATAATGGCACTTTCATAATCTATTTTTTCACTTTTGAAAATTGATATTGACACTTTCAAAGTATGAATTTGCAATTTTGGAATATGATATTCACACTTTTAGAATCTGATTTTACATTTTGTGAATCCTATATTGGCACATCCATTACCAAATTTTGCCCTTTATAAACCTCAATTTTGCAATTAAATTTCAATCACATTTAATATATCATTCAAAGTTTTTAAAATGGGTTACACATCACCTTTAATTACTCATCATTATTGTCTTCATAATTACATATCTTTTGTAATTTTATAGATCTTTTTATTGTCCCGGAGATTACTTTCCATGGATTCATCCACAAGAATTTTGTTTCTACATAATTACAAGCCTTCACACACACACACACACACACACACACACACACACACACACACATATTTTCACTATCCCATAGTTTAATTTCCATAAAATTATCCATAAGAATTATGTTTCTATAATCACAACTCCCATTAAATACAATGTTTTAAAATGTTTACCTAAACTACTTAATTTTGAGCACAATTCCATAATTGAATATCTCATTATTGCATTTTTCATAAACCCCACTTTAATTATGACACAAAATTTTTCAACATAATAAAAACTAACAAATAAATAACACACATGCACATGCACACACATTATATTTCGATAATTGGACCTTCAAATCAATCATTGTAAAAATTTTCATTAGTTAATTTTTGTTTATATGGATAGACCATTAATTTTTTTTAAAGCACTACTAATTTTATCAAACACAAAAAAATATAAAAAATCAAAGCTTATTAACCCATAAAACATTTTCACACATATAAAATATTAGTAACTTGTAATAGTTACTAAAAAGTAACAATCTCTATAAACACTAATGGATCATTACTCTATTACATTCCTCTCAGTCTTATTGCACTATTGAGAGAATGATTGCATAACCATATTTTCTATATAGATATCAATTTAAAAAATCAAGGTTCTAGTTGTTGCATTTGAATTGAGAAAAAATAATAATTCAAGAACATTAGTGTACATCCACGTAGAAACACAATTAGTCATATTATAACACACCCAACTGCCTAAGTACCTTTTTAAGGGATGGGGTATTAAATTTTCACTTTTCCTCAATTGTCTCAATGCCTCCTCTAGAGGTTACCATCATATTCTACTCATCAAGATATTTCCAACGATTATAACCATGCTTAGACTTGAGCTCTAGATCAAATGTTACAACTTCCTAAAGTTCCTTAGACCCTCATTGGTCCAAAGCCACTCACTTCCACCTGGCTTCCTATCACTTGCGCCATTTGATACAATGTTGACATGGAACTTGTTAGCTAGCCTACCAGGCCCTTTGAATCAACGAATCCCTTCGATAGATCTAATGGTCCTTAGAGTTGAGAGATCAATGACTCCGATCACCTCTCTGAGTATCTTCTTTAGAGCTCCTTCGTTTCAAGCACTCAAACCACTTTGGGAAACTCTCTCCGGCCTCACAAACTCTGATGTATCTGACCTAAAAATCCAATGGCCTGATTACTTCAGATTCAATGATCCACACAACAGTTAACGACCCTTCTCCTCATCTAGTTACACTTAGATTATGTGAGTCCTTCAAAGATCTACGACTGAGATTGAATCTTACTTTCCACCTTGGTCATTGCTGCCATGGTGTACCTATCTCCTAACATGAAATGTGGCTCAACATCCACTTAGCATGTGGACCCATAATGATGCGTCACGTCACTATAAAGTACAAAGGATCGTTCGACTAAAGGTCGACATTTTTATATTTCCTATAAATTGATTAAGTTACTTAATCAATACTTTCTTAAAATACTGATCCTTAATATTTATTAATTTAATCCTCATTAGAGACAATTAGTTTCCAAAAACCAATTACCCCCCTCTGTAATTATATTTTTACTTAGC
>JZKD02S1613060.1:142029-160833 GCA_000966675.3 Picea glauca
CTCAACTAGTCTCAAATTTTGTTACCCACTATTCCTTGAACAAAACAAATTTCCTTGAATTAACTAAAATTAACTAAGACTAATGAGCCTTGACATCTTTTACTTACAAATCACCGTTATTTTTTATTCTTTACTTTAAAATGGAATAAATTCTTTTACTTACAAATCACCGTTATTTTTTATTCTTTACTTTAAAATGGAATAAATTGATATAAAATCATTTTCAATATACAAATAACATATCATGTATAAATTCAATGCAACTTCAATAAAAAGGTTAAAATAGACTTTGATGAATACATGCCACATATATACTTTTAAAAATATCTTCTTGTTAAAATTGGAATAAATTAAACCATTAATTTATTTTTTTCATCGTCATTGTGATTTTAAAATTATTTTCTTATTCAAATTGAAAATTAATTAAACCATTTTCAAAATATTCTTTCATGATCATGAATGAACGAGTCTAGTTTGAGATTTTAGATTAACCAAAATTAAATATATTATTAAAACTATTTGTACACTAAATTGTATATTAATTAAACCAATTTATTTGGATATAATCTCAAATTGAAAATGAATTAAATCATTTTAAAATCATTGATAAAGTGAGTTATTACTAACTCTCATATTTGTCTCATAAAGTATTCTACAGATCATTGACCAATGTGGGAAGGGAAGATGCCCTACTAGATAAGAAACAACATAAATATTTCATCCTTTACTTAGAGTGATGAGAATCCCCTTTTTACTGTAATTCCATAGAAGTAGTAGCTTATCCCCATATGAGACAATGAGATAAAAAAATCCTTCCCTTCTTTTTTTCGAAGGGTGAAATGTTGAAAACATACTTATATTCATAGGGGGTGAATCAATATAAGATATTTTTTTTCTCTTTCAAACTTTCATAAACCATAAGAAAAAAAATCACATATGAGATCTATTAAATGCAGAACATGGAACACAAGATTTACGTTGAAACCTTTTGGGAGAAAACCACAAAACTTCTCTTTATAATTCTTTGTAGGAACCAATCTATTGTTACAAATATGTGTAGTTGTTGAAATCCACTTACTCTAACATCTATGTATCTTGTTATCTAGTGACTTCCTTATTGCAATTCAAATTAACACCTCACAAAATAGAAATATTCTACTCGAATATTCGACCCAAATAAAGATAACAGAAGCAGTACTAGAAACCAAATCATGCAGACATAAACACCAATATTTTTGGGTAGATAACCCTGGAAAAACCATAAGGGAAAAACAATGCTGAGAATGATTTTATCACGCTAAAATTAGGGCTCCTATAACATGGATGATGACCCATCGAGATAAATACAACTGTAAACAAACCTGGCAAATTCTGATTTTTTGTACGATCTAGATATAGCATGATTTTCAAGGTGTATGTGCCTTTCCTTGTGTAAACCCATGTATACATGCTTGTATCCACTGTGACCCATGTACACACACAAAAATACTATAGGACAAACTTCATATGGATCAACCATTTCTTCTAGCTTCGCTCTGCTAAAACCCACTTGTGACTGCCTTTGTTCTCTCTTCTCATTGAGCTCATCTCTAGATGGAATTCCTTATCTACCTATCCAATATCTCCTTGAATCATATTCCTTTGTGATCGAATGCTCAAGTTTCATTGAGTGTCTTCCTCCGTCACCCCGACGTTACTTTTGTAATCTTGAGTTATAATCTAAACCTGATCTCAAAAGTAATTGACAATTGATATTACTTCTCACCTCACTTGAGATCAATGGCTAAGATTAAATGTTAATTTTTAGCATTTCCTTAAATAACTCAATTAATTCAATTAATTAATTAATTAAAGAAATTTACTTTAATAATTCCTTTCACTAAAGTAAAGTCAAGGATTGAAGGATTTGGATCATTTCCAAACATTTAGACACATAGACTTGTGGAAATACATGTTTTATTGTACCATGCATCACTACTCCCTCTTAGTGAGCAAGGTATTCTACACCACTCCAAGTTTGTCTCTATAAAAATAAACTTCCCTTTCTCCAAGGGTTTGGTCAGAATATATGGATCCTACTCATCTGTGGAAATATATTGAATCTTTACTAGTCCCTTCTAGATCCTATCCTAAATGAAGTGGTATATAATTGTTTTCACAGGGGTAGACCCAGGGTTCAATGCTCAAGAGCACACCAAAAAAGCCCTAACTACCGACCCTTTCGGCTACGCCTGCGAAGCAAATGAAGTCTCACGCGAAGTAGAGGCAGGGGTGGTTACAGGACTTAGGTGTCTGCAACCTT
This sequence comes from Picea glauca, assembly GCA_000966675.3. NCBI lineage: Eukaryota > Viridiplantae > Streptophyta > Pinopsida > Pinales > Pinaceae > Picea > Picea glauca. Next base: position 144,332 of record JZKD02S1613060.1, read on the forward strand.
AGTTGGGACACAGATCCGTGATTATCTTTCTTACAATGCACTTAGCATCAGTTATTTCCTAACATACATTCATTAATACACTTCGCAGAAAGCACAGAGCACCGCAGTAATTATTTAGATCTAGCACTTAACAATGATAAATAGGTTATACTCAATAGATTAAGCACTTAGCATATTATGTATCATATCTAGCATGCATTCATATCTCATAATAACAAAGCATAAATAGATCTATCTAAACATATCAGAGCACTTAGCAAGAAAGAGACAAACATATCAGCACAATACACAGAGTTACCATGGTTCACCCCAACCCTGGGGCTATGTCCACAAAGTCTTCTTTATATTATCTTGGTCAAGAAGTTACAACACTAACCCTCCAATATCCTACCCTGCATAAGACAAGAGATCTGCGCAACTCGCTAGATCCTCTTTCCCTGGGTAGATCCAAGCACTAAGCCTTCTCACACTCTATGCACTCAACACTATTACAACATGCACAGAGCTCTTACAGTCACACAGACTTCTTATCACATAGATCCAACTTATGCACTAAGCCATCGACTAGAAAGGGCCTCCTTTCTTACATGGCCTAGAACTCTATTTATACATAGAAAAAGGCCTAAACAAGGGCGGACATCCCTTTCCCATTATAATATTCCCAAAAAACCCAAAAAGTTTCCACAAAAAGTGGCGAGATCCTTTGATCTCCACTTCGCCATGCTCTCCATCTTCGATAGGCAGTCAAAGTACCAAATGGTCAAATATGACCAAGTATTCCTAAAAAATTGGTTGAGGGCCAACAATAATATCAATATGCTTGGACCTATTATGTAATATTGTATTCTCCGAGTGTTTGATAAAAATATAATTATCATTGTATATAACTGCAGGATCCAACTCCTTATCAAATAAACATGTAAGCAATTTTTTAAGACAAATGGATTCACAACTATCCATACTCATTGCCATATACTCTTCCTCTGCTAAACTGAGTGCTACAAATTTTTTCTTTCTGTTGAACCAATAAATCATTGTTGATCCCAAGTTGAAGAAACACACCGAGGTTATCTTTCTATATACTAGACTCTCTGCCCAATCTAAGTCTATATATCCTTGCAACTCCACTCCATCTCCTCCAAGATATCTCAATCCATACTCCACTGTACTTCTCAAGTACATGTGAACATGATTTTTCTACTATCCAATGCACCTACCTTGACTCCACCATGAATTGACTCAAGGTGTTCATAGAAAAAACACATATATGTCATGGCATTGACTAAATACATCAAGTACCCTATCAATTGTTTGTATATCCTAGGATCCACCAACTATGAATTTGAAGTGGTCACCTTCTTCATATTGGTAACCATTGGTGTATCCATCGGTCTATAGTCCTCCATCCTAAATCTCCTCAAGATATCAATTGTGTACTTGCATTGACCAAGGAATATCTCTCCCATTACCTACTGTACCTCTAACCCCAAGAAATAATGAATCAAGCCATTTTCCTTCATCTCAAACTCACTAGATAAATCTTCTTTGCACCTTGCAATAAGCTCCTCTTCACCTGTGAGAAGAAAACATCTACATACATAACCAAGATGATTAGATCCACCCCAACAAGTATGAAGCACAATTTAGGATCTTCCTTAGTCTTGGTAAATCACATGGTCTACAAGTATTCGTCAATTCTAGAATACCATGCCCTTGGTGCCTATTTGAGTTCGTACCTTAAGCCTACAAACATGTATATGTGATTATATGCTTGGTTATGTACCGAACTAATGGTAACCTTCCCCTATTTTTCCCTACATTACAACATCGGTTCCATTGTTGGTAGTTTTGAATATGGGCACGTAGAAAATCATATAGATAATAAATTTATAGGACATACGCGAATGGTGGGAGTGAAAAATTGAAAATTACATTAATAATTATGCAAGACGAAAAAACCTAACGCTAACAGAAGCACAATCACGATTTTTCTTGGAGACCCACAAAATATTTCTAGAAGTTATCCCAGAAGTCTTGTTGGAGTACATAAAAAAATATGGTAATGTGTAAATTGACGCCTAACGAAAAACTAACCCTCAAGCTTACAAACGAGCGTAGAATGAATCTATATGAGTGGGTCAAAAGAATCATTGGATATTACATAACATAACAAGCTATTGAAGATCAAACATCCCCTGATACAATAAAATTCAAGCTCTACATGGAGCTACATGACGCATTTTTGTGCACAATTCCTATACTACTTCATAAAAATTTTCTTGAAAAAGGTGTAGGAGACATTGTTGAATTCCGACCTCGACTTGGTACACCACCATAAAATAGTCATTGAGAAGAGAGACAAAAAGTGGGATGAATTCCTAGAAGAAAGGTACAAAGATACAAAACAAGTGTGGGACTACTTCTTGGGAAAATAAACATGGTCATATTCACTGACTCCGAGTAAGTCGGGGAGAAATTTGAGGGTTGGATAATCCATGATTTTCCATAAGAAAAGAGCATACCAGCATTCATTTGACTAAAGCATAAATGTCTTCGAGAGGGAAGCAAGTTTGCAAACAAATGTTCGACATCCAAAAAATGGAGCGAGACAAGAGACAAAAGAAAATATAGGAGGTTTGTAACCTTTGGACCAGATGGAAGTTGAATAGAAAAATGGTTGAAGAAGATCAACCTAATAGAGAACGTAAGCAGTCCGAGTCTGAAAGAAATTGACCAAATATGGAAATAACAACAGTCATGGTGATCCCCAACAAAAGTAACGAAGCACAGTTGATAGAGGCTATCATGGGATCCCATCAATCGAAAAACCAAGTTGAAATCATGGATTACGAAGAGTCAGGACCAACAATATGCTCTCCTCCTATTCAAGCAACCATACCTCAAATTAGAGAATTCGCTCAACAAATACTTCAGATCGACGAACAATCTCCAAGATTATGGTATAGAACTGACAAGCATGGAAATTTACGCGACACACTAATTGTCGAGACAGAAAGAAATGAAGTCAATACAATGCTCATTCATGTCAAGGATATCATGGACCTGCCCCCTTGCCAAATATTATATCTAGAGAAAATAATTTAATAGATTATAGTTGTGAACCAACATGTCTAATAGAATGATGTATCAGTGAATATAAAGACCAAAGTTTTCAGAACGAAGAAGTAACTTGTCTAGAAAGAAAGAAGAAATTACTCAAATACCACCCATCAGAAGACCAACCAATAGACAAGTCGACAGAAGAACAACCAACTAAGAATCTGACATTCGAGTCAAAAAGTGTGATAAATTGAGGATCACAAAAATATAGTGTTCTTAAAGTAGCCATGGGAATGAACAATATTCCCCTTTATGAAGGATATGAATATGAAAGAAGACATTGGTTTGTATGCAAAAAATTATGGGATGCAAAAAACATCTGAGATGAAGATAAGCAGATGGAACAATTCAGTGCCACTCTTCGACACCGTGCTCTAACATGGTTCATGAATTTCACAAAAAATCAAAGCCGATCAAAATCGGAAATAAAGAGAAACCTTTTATCAATTTCAAGGTCCAAGATGTTACAAACTTGGCCGCACAAAAACTGAAATTAATAAAGAAACGACTGGACGAGTTGGTCCACGAATATGAAAAAAAAATCAAAGATCTACTTATCCAAATACCATCTACAATTGTTCAAAGTCTACTAGTATAATGGTACATAGCTGAATTTATACAACAAATAAGAAGTCCATTACAACTCTATGAGATAACCTCATGTGAAGACACATTATATAAAGTGAAACATGTCAAGTCGAATGATGACGGACCATCGAATTCCTTGTCGACAGAAAGGCTAGAAGAAAAAATAGAACATTTACACCAGACCATTAAAAATCTATCCTTAGTAAGAAGTGAGGTGTGGTGTACCACATGCTGCGAGGATGGTCATACAAAATATACTTGTAATATTAACAATCAAGTACCAAGAGCATCGGATGCACAATGAGTGTAAGTAGATATATGTGAAACTTTGACGAACCATATTGTATAAGATTGTCTATAGAACTTGAAAAATACCAAGTGGTGCCATATTTGTGAAATGCACATCCAAACAACAATCTGAGTGCTGACTAAATGCACGAAATAGAAATGTAAATACATTCTATCACACCAAAGAAACTGATCATAATAAAGACTGTGGGAGAATAAATTATTATTATGTTCAGGGTCATGGTCGAGGTGGCCGCAGTCGAACTGGATTCCAAGGTCAAGGTAGAGGCGAACGTGGTCAAGCTGGATTCCAAGGTTAAGGTCGAGGTTGACCCTACTATTAGAATTGCTGGAAAGACGACCAAATTATCCTCGAATTCCCAATAAAAGATCAGTCTCAATTGAAATTTTGTAACATTTTTGGTGTTGTCGATCATTCAGTGGAATACTATCCAATAGTACTTGACAAGATCATGAAAAAAAAAAACGTAAACCTCCTACACACAGTCTCCAAGGAAGAAGTGTTAAATTTGAAGAACTTACATGTCATCACTAGATCAAGTGCAGGATGTGATAATATCCCCTTACATTATCGACAACCAGGGAAGTCTAGTCAGTTTCCAAATCCAGAAAAAGAAGAACAGATTATGAGGGAAGCACTTAAATTATTCAAAAATTCTAATCAAGACCAACCAAACAGAGGAAGATGAAATGAAGAGATTGTATAAGAATTATTTCAACTCTTAAAAGAAAAGCATTTAGTCGGTCGATCATTGGATTTTCTTAATATACTAAGAGAGTATAAAGAAGGGAAAATACCATCTAACGATGTCATAAAACTTTCCTATAATAATAAATATTATGACCCATGGGTCGAATTGGAAATTCATGGGGTATTAATTAACTAGGAAGTCATCGAATTTGTATCACAAGTAAATATCCTATCATATGGATATGTGGATACAGATGGGTTGAAATTCATTAGCACCAACACTAAATTACCTAAATCTAGCAGATCAAAGATTAATAGAGCCTATAAGTATACTCTGAAACATTGAAGCTTATATTATGGGTATATCGAAATCAGTCTACTTCAAAGTAATTGACTTAGTATAATGAATGCCAACATATGTAGAATTGGTCGGTCGTCCATGGGGATGAAAAAAGAAAGCAAATATCTCGCTCAAAAAGGACAGAATCAAGTTAAAAGGGAATGGAAGAAAAACACTAATTCCTCTGGACCCTAATAAAGGGAAACCTTGGAGTGAATCATTGGATGAAGATCATGAAGGGTGATGAATGTACCAAGTAATAAATGAACAAAGAGATTACGTCTAACCAAACACACATGGATAAATCTTAGAGGAATCTCCCGTGTCATTTGGACACAATTTCGACTTAGCTTTATACAATAGGCAAATTGAAAATTATGAAGCACACTCAAAATATTGTTGGACCATTGAATCCATCCCAATAAAATGTTCTAGAACATGTTATTCAATAAGTAGCTATAGTGTATGAAAAGATACTTCAACAAAATCCTACACTTATTCTGACCAACAACACAATGAAAAGGCCACTATGTTACAACGAATGAAATGTTTCATCAATGCATGTCGAGGAAGTTTCTAAATCTATCAGAGAACAAGTAGAACTCAAATCCTGGTAGAAACCTTTAGAGGCCAAGATGCAAGATGGTGGGAAACACATTCCCCAAGACTACAAATATGGACAATTGTATCAACTTACTTTTTAGAATGCTTTGGAGAAAATAAATTATCCAAAGAATTCGACATCCCTATATTCAAGGTTGGGTATGACCCAGTAAAGCATATCCACCATTGTGAGAATAAATGGTGCATAATAGGATATAGATATGAAAGGGTATGGTATCACATGTTTCCAAACACACTAGAAAAAATACCAAATAAATGGTACAAAAGAGAAGAAGCATGTGGCCATACACTCAATTGGTCTGATATTAAATAATTTTTTTATCAAAGACTTCAAATTTGTTCCGGAAGAGAAACATATAAAAGAAAGAACACAACAAATTAAGAGCTTCCTAGAAAACCCAACACCATCTATAGAAAAATAAAAAGGGAATATGATGGTCGATGAAGGATCAACATCGTATTTCCACCTCATTCAACACAAACAATCGATATGGAAAATACAACCTTTCCTGGACAGAGTTTTGTATGGAAAAGTGAACACCTAGTGATGGAAAACGATGTCAAATCAGTGTTAAAAATATCTAAGGAAGAAAAGGAGGAAAGTGAACAACCCGAATTTCTGGTGAGCTTCACCAAAATCAAAGAAGGGGATCGACATCTCGAAGAAGAAAAACCACCAGAGTGGATGGATGTTGAATTAAATACAAGAGAGTTCAATATATCAAATGATGATCGACCAAAAAATGGCATGAGTAGGAAACTATTGGAAATAGAAGGAGACAATCGATATAGTCGAATTACTCAAAGAATATCAAGATGTATTTGCAAGAGACTATAAATATATAAAAGGGCTTATAGAAGAAATGGGAGAAATGAAAACTCAACTCATTCTGAGAGTAAATCCAATCATAAAACGACCTTACAAATTATATCACAAATACAATCCCATCATTTAGAAGGAAATCGAAGGAATGTTACCAACAAGAATCATATATCCAATCAATAAAGAAGAATGTTAAAGTCCTATGGTGGTTCAACCAAAGAAGCACGACCCTAAGAAGTCAAGAATTTGTGTTGACTTCAAAGGTATCAACAAACTAAGTTTAATGGATATGTTTCCCACTCCATTCACTAACGAAATAATTATTGAAGTTGTAGGTCATGAATACTACTCATTCATAGACAAATTTTAGGGATATAATCAAGTCCCTATAGCTAAACAAGATCAACCAAAGATGACATTTGTTTCTAAATTTGGCTCCTTCTCCTATAGGGTAATGCCATTTGGGATAAAGAAATCCCCATAAGTATTTTCAAGAATAATAGTGAAATCATTTTAGGAATACATCTACAATACAATGGTTTTCTACTTGGACTATTAGACTATATACATCCTATTCAAAAACCATATACAATGGCTCTGACTAATGCTAGAGTGATGCAGAAAAATCCAATTGTCTCTCAATATTAAGAAGTGCATATTTTCCACACCAGTTGGCATTCTCTTAGGCTGCATGGTATTTAAGGATGGTGTAAAATTTGACATGGAAAAAATCAAAATCATCCTCGACTTGAAGCCGCCTGTAAATCAGAAACAAATTAAAATCTTCCTCGAACATACTGGGTATTACTGAAAATTTATACGCCACTATTCAGATATAAGCTTCCTAATGGATGAGATTCTTCGAAAAGAAATTAATTTTATATGGATTCAAGACTTCCAAGAGTCATTTGAAATTTTAAATATGAAGTTGGTCGAATCCCCCATAATAAAATCCCCCGACTGGTCGAGAAAGTTTCATGTCCATGTCGATGTTTCAAATGTTGTTGTCGGGTTGGTTTTAACACAACCATACGAACACACAATGGACCACCCAAACACATATTCCAGTTTTAAGCTGAACAAAGAAGAACAAAATTACTCAAACACACAAAGGGAATCATTGTTGATGATATTTTCCTTGCATAAATTCCGACACTACTTACTGGCGAACCCATTCACACTCTTTACATATCATTAGGAATTAAAATATTTAGTCAATAAACTTGTTCATAAAAGAAAAATATTTCATTGGTTATTACTATTCCAATAATTTGAATTCGATATAATCATTTGTCCCAAGAAAAAGAATGCCAGGTCCGACCATCTGTCCCGACTTGAGACAAGGGAGGACCCGAATGACATAGAGGATGACCTTCCAGACAAAAACCTATTCCATGTCAAAGAAAAACCAAAATATATGGAAGAAATAGTAAATTTCTTGGAGGAAGGGAAGTCACCCAAAGATCTCTCAACAAACAAAAATAATGTGTTAGCTCTAAAAGAAACACCATTCAAAATCATCAAAATACATTTATAAAAAATGGGACATGACGACGACTTAAGGATATGTTCCCTAGAACATGAAAGAGAATACATTATCGATGAGGCACATGCAAGACCTGCTGGGGGTCACTTTCAGGCCAACATGACAATGCAAAAGATACTTCAAGTAGGTTTGGGGTGTCTGAATCTGCATAAATATTGTCAGGAATAGGTAAGGAAATGTGATATCTGTCAAATAATGGGTTGACCTTTGTGGAAGAATGAAATTCCATTACATTCGGTCAATCCTAATCAACCATTTGAGATCCAGGCCATCGACTTTCTCAGTCCATTTCCTCAAAGAGAAAAGAGAACATGAATGAAATATATTATCACTATAGTTGAATATGTGACTAAGTGGGCGGAAGTAGAATCAGTCGAAACATGCAATAAAGACGTCATAGAGAAATTTATTTATGAGAACATAATCACAAGATTTGGATGTCCACTAACTCTAATTAGTGACCAAGGGACACACTTTGTAAATGAGATGATCCAAGTCCTACTAAATAAATTTATCATTGATCACAAAAACACAACCACATACCACCCCCAAGAAAATGATGCAGTTGAATCATTTAATAAGAAACTACATAAAGGATTCACTAAAATATGCAACATCATCAAGAACGACTAGGACTACAAAATTTCTGCAATCTTATGGGCATACAAATCTTGTTATAATTTATTGACGGGATAGAATCCCTTTAAACATGTATAGGGACAAGAATTTGTGATACCAATTCACTTCTAGGCCAATGAGACAGAGTATTAGTTATTGCTAAATTCAATCAAGACAAAAGAAAACAAGATCGAATTTACCAATTGAATAGGATGGAAGAAGTAATATTGATAGAAATGCACCACCAAGAAGTTAAAAAACAACAATATAAAGCATGGCATGATTTTCATCTAAAAAATGAGATAAAAAACAGAGACCTAGTTATACTATATGATATTTGAATCAAAGGAAAACCCAGGAATTTAGAGACAACATGGCTCGATCTCTATGTTATAGAATATATTCGACTAACAGGCGCAATTCAACTTCAAACTTTGTTGGGGAACCCATTTAAAAAAGTAATTAATGGTTCCTGTTTAAAGAAGTATAATACATAGAGTTGAGGAACCTTGTTGGAAAAATCCGTCAAAAATTATGCTAAYAGGGATCAACCAGATCTGGAAATATACCAATCCATTCAAATTCAAGGTAAATTAGTGTATATTAATAATAGTATCAAGTACTAAACCCTTTAAAAAAATAAAAAAATAAAATTCARTTACAAAATTCAGGTAAAAGAAACTGTCATATGAAAASTTAAGTATTAAAGAAGTTCCAAATCTTGGAATAAATAAGTAAAGGAAAAGTAGAATGAGGAGAGAAAGAATCCCYYATTTAAGCCACAAAGAAAGTGGTTKAAGAAGAAATYGACACACTACCTTGACTCCAGAGTAGTGACAAATCCTCATCAAGCGAYAATCAATTGATCGAGGAAGATCCAGATCAAGCGAGCAAGGTTCAAGTGAACAAAGMCATCATATAGGACACTACCATAAAGGAGATGAATGTAGTAATTATCAAGAACATCGACTAAGAAGAAACRAAAAGAGGAAACCCTACGATACGAAAGAAGCAGTGGGTCGAACAATGTATCAACCATGAATCAATAGAGGAACATTAGTYGATCGAGCAAAAGAAAAACYGACTACAAAAATTATGACTCCAAGAAGTACAATGAATTTAATATGMAACAGGAAAGGTTCGATGAAAATGAAAAGAAAATTTATTCTCGATGCGACGTAGAAGATGGTTGCGCAACCACTAATAGAAATTCAACACAACTYGACATGAATGAAATCCAAGAGRAAATTGCTACAATTAATGAACGACAAGACCTATATGTGTGTCAGCTAAAYACTACGCTAGACGTYCCCTCATACGAGTAAAACATACCACCAATAGTTATGACATAGGCGCTCGAATTTAAGGAACAATTGGTCGCATTGAATTCAAAACTCTCGCTCTGCCTATAAATTTGGAGGACACATATGACTTCACGTCATTGTTATTTTCTCCACCACAGTAGAGTAAAGAGCCGACCAAGAAACTGAGAAAAACTAAAACTCTCCCCAACTTGTTGAATACTTTGAAACTGTACTTAGATATGCCAAGAATGAGGGGACAAGTCACTGGGATAGAGGAAGGATCAAGACCAAGAGAAAGGTTTGATAGAATAACTACATAACCATTGCAAATTTGAATGCATAATATCCGACAATCACGACTGGAGGAGATGGATTGGAGAAAAAAATGGAATTTTTTTCTAGATTGGGGTTTGGAGAACGGTTGTCGGAATCCTAACACAAAATTCCTAGCAAGATTAGGAATCAAACACCTCCTAGGAGCACCAAAAGTTTCTGACTTTGAGTGATGGAAGGAAGAAGAAACAAAGTTTATTGTCAGTAGGTATCATGATGAATATCTTTGGCTTGAAGGGAAAATAGAAATAATAGGCGAGATTATTCACAGTATCACTGGAATTCCAAAGATAGGGGTTCAGGTCCTGAAAACTTCAAATGCAAATGCTATGCAAATTTTGACTGGGTCGACTACAACAAAAAATTCAAAGGGGTTACTTATCAACAAGATCCCCAACTTGTTCTCAACATGGACTTTTATAATTATATATTTATGCTTTACACTAGCTAGTCGAGAGTCTGATGTCAAAATGACCATGATAGAGTCAATTGGCCAAATATTTAAAAAGGTATAAATATTCAAATGGATTGAATACATGGCCAACATCATCCATACTAACTGCAAAGAATGCCAAGAAGATGGGAAGGCCATCAAATTCCATTATTTACTAATATGGATATGAATGGAGAAATATAGTCTAGTCGATGACCATACGTTCACAATTAAGAAGGTTCCAAAAATGGAAAAATATAGATTTTTTGCAATAGAGCGGGAATGTGCTTCAAGATCGTTACCTCCACAAGAAATGTTTCTACTATGGGTCAGAAATTTAAAATATAGCTCACATAGATGGTGCATCGAGAAATCAGTTCACTAGGCCTTGTCGACACCCTTCCATATTCATTTATAACTCAATTCAAGAAAAAATTGGTGTGGATTGGAGTGTGCCCTAGAACTAGAGGAGTTACATTATCAGACAACAACAAAGGAAATATTTGTTGAATTAGAAAAACAAAGAGTCTAGGATATACAAATTCTTCCCAAAGTTAACCAACCGGGGATACCTTTGGGACTCCCCCTCACCGACGCCAAACATGAGGAAGACATAGAAGCAAATTTATGTGAATTACCCTTTCTTTGAAGACTTATAAGCATTGTCAATTGTTCCTGCAAGGGCTTTGCTCAGAAAAAGAAAGAAGCCAATGAAAAGGGATAAAGGGAAAACAATAGTTGGAGGCGAATAAACATCTTTCGACATAGAATAATTATGGAGAGAGAATTTTCAGTCGACTGGAGGTATCTACTTTAACAACCTCGTCATTCAAGAAAATTTGACTAGTATCACCAAAAAAAATTGTAGAAAAAATCAAGTGGATAGAAACGTAGACCCGACAGGAGACTGATACGATGAAGAAAATTTTAATCTCATCAGTTGGACTTGGAATGAAGAAAGCCATGGAAAAAGACAAAGTACACAAAAAACAAGTCAAACAAATAAAAAATACTGTCTGAAATATTAAAACAATGGGAGCACGAAGGCATAAGATACACAAAATATTAACCACCATGGTAACTCCAGACAAGGTCACAAAGAACTGGACATAATTAGAATTCAGGACAAAGACTACACAAGGAAAAATAAGAGTGACCAAACCACCCATCAATTTGACAAGAGAATCACCATCACCTGAGCTAGTAACCATAGTCAAGGAACAACCTACAAATAAGAAGAAGAGACAACTTGTAATTGTTGAGTCGCCAGAAGAAACTGAGTCGGACCCATGATCTATGTCAGTTGACAAGGAGATCGATATCGACGGGTCATAGCATCCCAAGTTGATCGAATAAATACCAATCCATTCAGCTTAGCCAGTCAAAATTGCACAACAACATGATTCGGTCAATGAAATACCAATCCAGTTGGTCCATCCATTTGAAGATATACAATATCCAATCGATCATCAGGAAGTCGACCTCTAGGAAATCAACACCTAGGATGTTAATATTCCCAAGTCATAACTAGTATAGATTATGACTGATGTACCCACAAAAGTAGGAAAAAAATAGTAGGAACATAGAGAGGAAGCCTTCCCAGAAAATAGTATGAATAAGGATACAACACTAGCACAGACACAAGCTCAACAACCTTCCTTGTAGACAAAAAAAAATCAAACGCAGTAGTAAGAAAAAAAAGGTAAGGGAACAAGTCGATCAGACTCACTTACCTGCAACACAATTTCAAGAGAATAACATGGGGCCAACAACAACATCAGTAAAGAGTAAGAAAAATAAATCCACACAAATTACCTTTAAAGTGACTCGATCATCCAGTCCATCAGGGTCAGTTGTCGAAAGCACACTCGATCCGACTTCAATATCTGATGAGCACCTCTTCAATTTGCATCAAGTCATTACAAAATAATCAACAAATAGGTGGAAGAAAGTTATTAAATAATGGATTCAGATTTCAAAACTAACGGAGGATCAAAAGAAAATGCTACATGAATGCAGAGAGATGGTCATAAAGGATTTAAGCACAAAGCAACTACTAGAAATGGAGGACCCATTGGCAGGTTTTAATGACTTGGTTGAAAACATGATCATAACTAATACAAAAAAAATCAACAACAAGTCAAACTTATCCAAAATGAAAAGGAAGAGATACAACAACAATACCACCAAGAAAGGACAAATAATCAAATAATCCAAGAGCAGAAAACCACCATCATAGTGACACAATACACCAATATTAAAGGACTCGGAAAAATGTGGAAGATGTCACCAAGCATGCTACAATGCTAAATTCAGTGGTAAGTGACTTCCCACCTCACTTTCCAAATGAATTTAGCAAGGGAAGAATACAAAGAGTTGCGGTCGAAAACATAGAAAAAACCAGAAATATGATGACCGACATCAAGATCAAAGAGGCCCTCACAAGTCAGTTAGAAAAAGAAAAACCAGTAGAGTTGCAATTCTCACACCAAGAATTAGAGTTGCAACTCTCACACCAAGAATAAGAATAACAAAAGGAGATGCACAAAGTAAAGTTGGAAAATGATACGCAGTAATTCGCCTCATGCAACTAAGAGAAAAATTTCAAGAGATGGAACAACAGATTGATCCAAAATCATTTGTGGTACACAAAGAAGAAATAACATATAAAGTAAACTTGCTTGGACAGATCAAGACATTAGGTCTAGAAGCACATGAGTCGATCAATTCATGCCGGGACTTCACCCAACATTTGTAGTATCCATCTCCCAACATCCTACAAATTTCCTTTGACTCTAGTATAGAAAGCATTCCAAAGGACGTAGTCGACTCGACTAGTGATAGAGTTCCTGACGTAGAAGGATAGTCGAATATGGCTCCATAATATTATCATGCATCAAAACATTTTGGCTATATTTTTTCTACTTTCTCTCCTTCTATCATTTCTACTTCTAAACATTCAATGTAAAAGTAAATTGGGTTTTACTCCTCTCTTTATTGGGATGAGTAAAGAATTGAGTTGGGGGAAGATGTTGTAGGGGATAGCCGAATCTATCAACTAGACGTAACAGTTTCCTAAGAGTTATTCGGTCAACTGTTGAAGTCAAAAGTATAATTCGGTCGAGAGTTCTATTAATCGACTGACCCAGGCAGTTAAGTAGTTACAACTTCCTGGTAACTGAATATGTAGGTATAAATAGACAAGTATGTATTTGAAAAGATATAGATTGTGTTGTATTGAATCATCTATCTAATAAAGGTTGTTCTTTGGGATTCCACTACTTTGTGTATGTCTCTTTCTATAATTATGCATATGTGATTTTATTCTTTCTTATGTATTGAACTACTAGTAACCTTCCCCTACTTTTCCCTATATTAACACAAGGTGTACTCTTCTACCATGTCATCCCTCCATACCTGTTGATTTTTTTCTTCCTAAAAATTGGATGGATCAACATCAATGATTCTACTCATAAGCGCCATATAGTTCATAAATGTCTTCAGAGGCCTACATTCTTTGACCAAACTCCTAGGATCCTCACTAGCATCCTTCAATGTCTATATTAGATACCTAGGTCTCCTAACAGGAATGGAATGGGATAACTCCTACTCCCCACCTGAAGTATGAACTGTTGACTAGTGCTTATCCTTTAGAGCATGTTTCTCCTTTTCCTTTATCACTACTAATGACTTCTAATATCTTCTAGATGCCAAGTTCTCCTTGAAATTAACACCTCTACTCACAAATGTCTTTCTATGCATTGGTAAGAATATCCTGTAAGCATTTGAGGTCTCATTGTACCCCACAAATATACCCTTCTGTCCTAAAGGCTCCATCTTTTTCCTCTTCTCCATGAGAACATGGATGTAAAATAGACAACCAAAGATCCCCAAATATATATTGAGGAATCCTATATACCACTATGTTACATGCCTCTTCCCACAAAAACATAGGAAGCTCCTCGTCATGTATCATAGCCTTCGTAGAATCAATGATGGATTGATTTTTTATCTTCACAACCCCATTCTGCTAAGGGTTTTATGAAACTATCACCCCCCTCTTGATCCCTATCTCCTTTTAGAAATCCTTGAAATCATTGGAGGTGTGCTCCCCCCCATCATATATACTCAATACCTTGATATTATTGCCTATTTGGTTCTCCACCTGAGCCTTAAACTCTCTGAACCAACTGAAGATATCATCCATGGTATTCATAAATAAGATCCATTTTTTCATGGAAGAATCATAAATAAACATCACATAGTATTCCGATCCATGTACTAATTCTACTAACATTGGCCCACTTACATATCGATGGATAATATCCAATATCCCTTTGTATCTACTCTCACTTCTTGGAAAAGTATCCTTGGAATTCTTGCTAAGTGCACACCCTATGCACACTCCCTGTTGCTCAATAATGAATTTTGGTAGGCCTGTAACAATTCCCCTTAAAATAACAAATTCCTTGTACTGTAGGTTTCCCAACCTCCTATTCCACAAATCACATAGTCTATCACCTTTTTGTACCAAATCCTAAACAACCTTGTCTTGAAACCTATATAAAGTTCCCACTCTAACTGCAACGACCACTATGTTTTCTAGGATATCTTCGTCTAGACGTATGAGTAATTTCCCTCTATGAAAAGTAATGAGAAAACCCCTATCCTCCATATCTGAGACCGAGAGAAAATTATTCTTCAAACCTGATACATAAAGCACATACTAGGAATCTAACGAACCTCCTCACTCAAGGTGGAACACAACTATTCCCTCTCCCTTCAGTGCATACTTGGAATCATCACCAAGCTGCACAAGAACACATGATTCCTTCTCCATTAGAATACTAAATAGCTCATGTGTTTATGTCATATGATGAAATACACCACTGTCCAAGAACCAATCACTCCTTGCAGTTGTGTTGGCATAAAGGAAAGAAACCAATGAGTAATCCTTCTCAAACTTCATTGCAAACTCATCAAGATGAGTCTCTACCGATTTTATTGTCTTTATTTCCTTTACCCTTGTTCTTATTTGAATGTTGATATGCATAATTTCCATTATTATGACATGAGAAGCACTTGATTTTATTCAAGTCCTTCTTCTTCCCTAGCTGTGATGATCCTCGATCACTGTTACCCTTCTTTAAGTCTTTCCTTTTCCCTTCCTTGTCTTATTGAAAAGAGCCAATTTGTCATCACTACTTCCCTGCTTGATTACCTTAGAATCCTCCCAAGTCTCTTCTTGTATGCAATCATCCCAAGGTCTCTACCAATATAGAAGATGTTCCCGAGAAAGGAATCCCTTGACAAATGGTTTCAAAGACTTGGGAAGACCATTCAATGTCACATTCACGAGATCTGCATCCTCCATTTTCTCCCCTATGGTTGCAAGCTGATCATGCATCTGTGTGATCCTCATGAAATAGTTGGTAACATTTTCAGATATGGACATCTACACCGATGTGATTTTATTCCTTAATACCATCTTCCTACTCATGTTCGTGCTCTTGAATAATTCCACCAAGGCATCAATCATCTCTTTGGTTGTGGTTTTCTTGGATAGGTGAGGAATTAAATTATCCTTCACGAAATTGAAGAGTGCTCACTCAAATTTCATCTCATTCTTCTTGTGAACATCCAAATCTGTCGTATCTGTTTGTTCAAGGATAAATTCGTGAGTGCGGACATAGACCAATCTCCCCAGATCCACCTGGATCTGGAACAAACTGTGACAGAATACTACTCTTTCCCTAGTTCTAAAGTATTGAAT
>JZKD02S1613071.1:24921-36372 GCA_000966675.3 Picea glauca
TCCCGGAATCACGATCTTTGGCAAAGGGGGTCTTTTGGCTCCAGAGTCAATTTCCAAATCAGCAATGGTGATAATGAGCTTCCAGCTTCTATTTATAGACTTTTTGGCCTCTTTTGTCACCTTTTTTTCCCCCCTTATCAGTTTCTTTATACCAAAAACCATTTAGAGTGATCCAGGAGTTATATGGGAGGGATTTGATCAGGTATTGGAACAATGTTTTTTGAGTTTCAAAAAAATATTGACGATCCATAAAAAAAATAATTATTTTTTCAAAAAAAATAAACTTGAGCATATAGGGTAGGATATCACCCCAACTTTTGCATCTTGTTGCCTTTTTCTTATGCTATAGGATCGATCCCATCAGGATGTGACACAGAACCATCATATCTACTCTAGAAGTGTCGCAACTTCGTGGTAGATCTTACCAAAACATGGATGCCCTAAGTAGGTCCTGGTTGTATTATGGTGTCCATTCCGTTTCTAACAACACTGTAGGCTCAGGAGTCCGTATAGTATTTCCTGAATATGAGTTTGAGCCTCATTTGCATGAGTCATTTTTCACTCGTTGTCTTACCCTTTGGACTCCCAAACAATAACGGGTCTCCTTTTAAGCCCTTTTCAGACCCTCTAAAAATGAAACGATTATCGAGCGATCTTGTGACCTTTCATGCTCGTTAAAATGAAATTTGAAGTCATGTCTGTCCAACGGTATTTTACCCTTTTTTCGGTCCGGACGATCAACTGTACAGACAAAGGTATACTCTATTGAATTCCCATTCTTTAGAAGAGTATTCTCATGTATAATTTTATTCCTTTTTTGGGCCTGAGGGACTAACGCAAGTATGAGCTACCTCCTTCGACAACTCCTCGCCCTCGCTCACAGGATCTTCCTTCCCCTTTCGACCCGAAGAACATTAATGTCCTTCTTTTTCCCTATTGGGAATTATATACCCATAGATTCCTTCATGCGACTTCCCTCCTTTTTTTTATCAGGAAATCGAAACTCGCAACTTCGCGAGCTCACTCTCGATCTCTATACCTTCAAGTCTCCAAGACTCGATGCATCAGCCTCACTGACTTTCTTCCTTTGATATCAGGACTTCTCTATGTCGCAACTTCGCTACTCACGAAATTAACCACTCGGTGTTCCAACCTCCGATACCCGAGGTGTCGAAGTGCCGAGACTCGTGATCTCACTTCCTCGTGACTTCGCCACGCACACACCCAAGTGGCTCCTGCCTCGACTCCCGATGCCCAAGATGCTGATATCCCATGTTACCTGTCACATCACCTCGCTTTGGCCCACACTGTCCACGCGATCATCAGAATGTCACTTCTCTCCCTCTCGTGATTTTCGTTGCCAAGCCTTCCGCCCTTTTCTCACGAACTCCTGATATGCCGATTCACGAGTCGAGCTATACTCCTCACGATATCGATTGACGCTCCTGTCCTCTTGAGCTTTGAAATTTCTCCACACTTTCACGATGGCTTCCTTACACCTCTGCAAGATCCTATGCCTCGGATTCTCGCGAATTCTCCTTGGAGAATTCCGACGGTTCGTTCAAATTGCAAATTGAAACAAGCACTTTTTCCACGAAGCCCTGTCCAACTGCACGCAAGTTTCTAGCACTTGCTCGAACACTTCCAGCACAACCTCTCTGTGCAGTCCTTCGACGAATTCAAAGGCTTATCTCTCCTGAGCTTCGCGATGTCAAATCCCTCAGGAAGAACTCCTTGCATGCACTCTTTGTGACAAATCTTCAGTCACGACGAAGTGATGAAGTCTTTGATCCTGCGCCCTCCTGCAGCAGAAATCCTTCAACTCTTTGCTCAGAATCACAACTCTGAGTCTTCTTCTAGCCTACGCATGCCTTGCATGGCTTTGATGCCAAATTTTCACTTCTGAGATGAATGAGGACAAGATCTTTCTCTGATTGAATCCTGCAGTCACGCACTCCCTGCAGACAAATTCAACTGCACTCCTTGCAGGAATTCTCTGGATCACTTAGAGAAACAATTCAAACTCATTCACTCATTCTCTCAGATTTCAAATTAACCATGAAATCACATACATAGCGTATAAAAGAAAATGTATGACAAGAAGCAAACGTTCATGAGCATAATATCAACAATACACAGAGAATAACACAACCATGGAATTGAATCAAAGCTTTCTTCTATTAATTCAATATCTGTACATGGAGTGTTCTTCATACAATCCTCTGCTCTTCTCTTCTGTTTTGTATGCTTCAATAATCATCAAGAATAATAATGTTACAATATACAAAAGAGGGTGTCTATATCCCGTTTCCCTCTCGAACTCCAAACTATCAAATCTAGACTTAAATATTCTATCTACTTTACATTAAATTTATTAAATGCCTCATCTACCTAAGGACGTGAGCTTAAAGGCTCAAGATCCATTACAATATATGAAGTGCGCTTCATTAAATCCACACATTAATGTTTGGTGCAACAATATCAAGGTGTTTCAAAATTTGCACTGGCGCTGTCCAACAATCTTCCACTTCCGCGTTGGCTTGCTTGATGAGTTGGCGATGCTCCTGCATCATACTCCTCGGCTTGAAAATATTCATGGGCTCCTGTCCATGAGCTCCTGCATAGTGTGTCCATGCTTTTGGATAATTTCTTCAGTCTCCCAGCTGGCGTCCTCCACTGGATGATTCTTCCATTTGACCAGATACTCAAAATACTGCTTTCGCCTGGTCTTTCTGTCGATTCACTTGTCCAGTATGCACTCCATTTGCGGCTTCTCTGCAACTGGTAATTGGTTCTGCCACTGGATCACTGGTTCCTCAGTTCCAGTTTCTGCTTCTCCAGTCTTGTATGGGTATAAATATGCCACGTTGAATATCATAGATATTCCTATTCCATCCGACAACTCAATCTCATAAGTGTTCTCTCTGAATTTCTTCAGGACTCTGCAAGGTCCGATTTTCTTCATCTTCAGCTTATTGTATGTTCCTCTCGGGAACCTTTCTTTCCTCATATGTGCCAAAACAAGATCGCCAACCTCAAACTAAAGTTGTCTCTGATGCTGATCTGCTCTGTGTTTGTACTCATGGTTTGAATCTTGCAGTCGCTGCTTCACCTTGCTGTGAAGTTCCTTCATCGCTTCAGCGAACTCTTCTGCACTAGCACTGCTAGTCGCAGCCTGTTCTGACTCCTTGAGTTTAGAAACTCCCCTTGTTTGTGTCCCATACACAATCCAAAATGGACTTTTTCCTATACTCCGATTTACAGAATCATTGTATGCAAACTCTGCCTGTGGAAATATGTTGTCCCAGTTGCCATGGTGCTCCGTCACCAAGCTCCTCAGCAAGTCTCCAAGACTTCTGTTGACCACCTCGGTCTTTTTGTCTGTCTGCGAATGGTATGCTGAACTAAATGCCAAGTTTGTTCCTAGCTTCTTCCATAGCGTCCTCCAGAAATGACCTATGAATTTTGTATCTCTGTTCGAGACTATGCTTCTCAGCAATCCATGAAGTCTAACAACCTCTTTGAAAAACAAGTTTGCAATGTGGGTCGCATCGCTGGTCTTTTGACATGGAATAAAATGTGCCATCTTTGAAAACCTATCCACCACCACAAAGATGGAATCAACCCCTCTTTGTGTCCTCGACAGTCCTAATACAAAATCCATGCTTATCGCCTCCCATGGCCTCTCTGGTATGGGTAATGGCTGATAAAACCCTGCATTCTATTTTTGGCCTTTCAAATGCTGACAAATTCGACACCTATCAACAAACCTCTTGACATCTTCTCTCATGCCTGGCCAAAAATACGATTCCCTCAGCTTTGTGAATGTCTTATCGTGACCAAAGTGACCTGCTAAACCCCCACTGTGTTTTTCTTTTAGCAAATTCTCCCTCATGGAGAAATTTGGAATACACAATTGATTTCCTCTGAACAACAATCCCTCCTGGATCATGTAATCTATCCATGGGCTTCGATCCCTGAGAACTGGATTCTCAACTGATTCATATGCTTCTCCGAAGTCTGTATCACCTGCGTACATGTCCTTCAGATTTTCAAAACCCAATGTTTTGACTCGGAATTCCTGCAGCAACAAACATTTCTTACTCAAAGCATCAGCCACTTTGTTAGCAGTTCCTGAAATGTGTTTGATCACAAACGTGAAATTCTGCATGTACTCCACCCATTTTGCATGCTTCTGATTCAACTTCTCCTGTTGACTCACAAAATACAATGCATGATTATCGTTGTACAATACAAATTCTTTCGGAATCAAGTAATGCATCCACTTCTTTAATGCCTGTATGATGGCATAAAACTCTTGATCATACGTGGAGTATTTCAGCTTTGCTTCATCCAGCTTCTCGCTGAAATATGAAACTGGTCTGTCCTCTTGACTTAAGACCGCTCCTATGGAAAAGCCACTTGCATTGCATTTCACTTGAAATGTCTTCTTGAAATCCGACAACACCAACATTGGCTGTTCGGTGATCTTCCGCTTCAATAGATTGAAGCTCTTCTTAGCCTCTGTTGTCCAATGAAAAGATTTATGTCTCTTCTTGACTGTGTCCATCATTGCTGCGCTAATTCCACTGAAGTTCCTAATGAATTTCCTATAGAATCTAGCTAATCCATGGAAACTCCTCACCTCGAAAGAATTTCTCGGTGATGGCCAATTCTTGATCACTTCCACCTTACTTGGATCCATCTTCAACTCATTCGCTGAAATAACAAAGCCCAAATAGATGAGCTCTGTCTACATAAATGAAGATTTCTTCATGTTTATCAACAACTTCTCTTGCTGTAGATTTCTCATCACAATGGCCAAATGTTTCAAATGTTCAGCCTTGGTTTTACTGTAGATTAATATATCATCCAGATATACGACTACAATCTTCCCGATGAATTCCCTCAGGACTTCATTCATTAGCCTCATGAATGTGCTCGACGTGTTTGTCAAGCCAAATGGCATGACCAGCCATTCGTACAAACCTTCGTTTGTCTTGAATGTCGTCTTCCATTCATCACCCTCTCTCATGCGAATCTGATGATATCCACTCTTCAGATCAATCTTTGAAAAATAATTTGCCCCACTCAGGCAATCCATCAGATCATCCATTCTCGGTAGTGGAAATCTGTACCTGATGGTAATTTTTTTTATCACTCTTGAATCAATGCACATTCTCCAACCTCCATCCTTCTTCAGACTAATCACTATTGGAACATCACACAGACTCAAGCTTTCCCTGACCAGTCCTTTATCCAGCAACTCCTGGACCTGCCTCTTGACTTCTTCATTTTCCTGTGGCGTCAATCTATATGCAGCCTTATTCGGCAAATTGGCTCCGGGTATGAGATCGATGTGATGACTCACACTCCTCATCGGTGGCAACGAACGAGGTAGTTCGTCCACTATGATGTCAGCGAACTCTTCCAGTAGTTCCTGAATCTCATCTAGCAAGTCGTCCATTCTTGTGCTAGTCAGGACAATTCTCGGTTTTCTGACCACAAAGAATTGGGGATCTTCATTCTTCTCCATCTCTGTGAGAAGCTCCTTCCCACTCATGAGAAGTATGGTATTGCTTACTTCCGGTTTCACTTCCTCATCCGTTTTAGGAAGCAACCTGTGTGTCTTCCCATCCTTCTCCAAAGTATATGTGTTCATTCTCCCATCATGAACCACATTTCGGTCATATTTCCATGGTCTACCCAACAATACATGAAAGACATCCATGGGAATGACATCACATAAGACCTTATCCTTATATTCACCCATTTTAAATTCAACTAAACATTGTTTAGTGACACTCACCTGATGTCCCTTCTGCAGCCATGATACTTTGTATGGACTCGGGTGATCAGTCGTATCCAGCTCTAAATTCTACACCATCTCGGTTGAAACGATATTATCGATGCTTTCGTTGTCCCCAATGACCTTGTATTTCTAGCCGTTGGTCTTGCATGTGGTCCTAAACAGTCTGGTCCTCTGAGTTGTGTCCTCCACCTCCTTCTCAGGTGTCAAAATAACTTTATGCACCGTCAGTGACTTCCCACTTCCGGTGTCTTCATTCTCAACATCACGCCTCTATGCCTCAACGATGTGAGCCTCACCTATGTCCGTTTTCCTGTCTGGACAATCAACGGCTTTGTGTCCATCCTTTCCACATGTGAAAAATGTGATGATTCCACCTCTGCCTCTTCCCCTACCTCTGGTACGAGGAAAAGTGTTTGCGTCAGCATAATCCCCTCACTGTTCATTATGTTGTCTCCTCGGCTCAACATATTGCTGTCCTCGCTGTGAGGTTCCACCTCTTTCAATTTTACCCTGAGGTTTCTTCCATTCCTCCTTGGGCTTTTGATATTTCTCCTGGGCAACTGCCTTGCCTCTGGGTTGACTTCTGCCTCGCCCTCACTGACCTTGCCTATGGCTCATCTTCTCCTCTGCTTTCAGAGCCATCTAGTAAGCATCCTCCACTGTTCCGATGGTCGTCATGCTTAATTCATCCTGAATGTCGTATCTCAGACCATTAAGATATCTGGCTACCTTCTCATCATCGCTCTCCCGATGACCTGCTCGGATGTTGAGCTTGTAAAACTCCTCGGTGTATTCCTTCACCGTCATCAACTTCTACCTCGGGTTCTGCATTCTCCTGAACAGTGTGATCTGATAATCCCTTGGGATGAACTTTTCCTTCATCTTAACAATCATTTGATCCCAGCTTTTAATCTTCGATTTACCTTTGGAATGTCTGTCTGCCTGTAGCTCGTCCCACCATAATGCTGCATGTCCCTTCAATTTGGTAACAGCATGCCTTACCTTTTTATCCTCTTCGATATCTTCATAATCGAAGTAGGTGTCAAGAGCCCTGATCTAGTCCAGCAACTCTTCTGCATCCAGGCTTCCTTCATAAGCTGGAATGTCCATTTTGGTCTTGGAACTCATCCTGGCGATAGCTTTAATCAATCGCTCGGTTGATGCATCCTCTGCTATGACCTCTCCTTCATGTCCAGCTTCCTCTTCAACTTCGGAATCGCTAAGATCCCCTACACCAACTCTRCRTCTCTGTGTTGTCTCCATCTCTTCAAGCCTTGCTTGGAGATCTCTCATYTATCGCTCCATTTCTGGATTTCCTGCCGGCCTACCTCTTCTTCGCACATCCCTATCCTCTGGACCARGTGATTTCCTTTCTCTTCGAGGTGGCATGGTGAATTCTTATTCTCTTCTCTGCTACAKAAATAGAGAGCTTATCCCGCTCTGATACCACTCTGATRCAAGCGYGAGCTACCTCCTTCGACAACTCCTCGCCCTCGCTCATAGGATMTTCCTTCCCCCTTTGGCCTGAAGAAYGTTAATGTCCTTMTTTTTCCCTATTGGGAATTATCTACCCACAGATTCCTTCACGTGACTTCCCTCCTTTTGTTTATYGRGAAATCGGAACTCRCAGCTTCGCGAGCKCACTGTYGATCTCTATACCTTCGAGTCTCCRAGACCCGATGCATCATCCTCGCTGACTTTCTTCCTCCGATATCGGGACTTCGCTRTGTCGCAACTTTTCTACTCGCGACATTAACCGYTTGGTGTTCCAACCTCCGATACCYGAGGTGCCAAAGTGCCGAGACTTGCGATTTYWCTTCCTYGCGAMTTKGCCATGCGCACACCCAAGTGGCTCCTGCCTCKAMTCYTWATGCCCRRGACRCCGATRTCCYGTGTMMCCKGTCMYMTCACCTCGTTGTGGCCCACACTRTCCATGCAATCATCRGAATGTCATTTMTCRCCCTCTCRCAATTTTYGTGGCCAAGCSTTYTGCCCTTTTCTCGCGAACTCCCGATATGCCGATTCACGAGTTGAGATATACTCCTCATGATCTCGATCGACACTCCTGTCCTCCTGAGCTTCGAARTTTMTCCACACTTGCACGATGGYTTCCTTGCACCTCTGCAAGATCCTATGCCTCGGATTCTCRTGACTTCTCCTTGGAGAATTCCGACGKTCCGTTCAAATTGCAAATTGAAACAAGCKCTTTTTCCACGAAGCCCTGTSCAACTGCAYGCAAGTTTCCAGCACTTGCTCGAACACTTYCAGCACAACCTCTTTGTGCAGTCCTTCAACGAATTCAAAGGCTTATCTCTCCTGAGCTTYGTGACGTCAAATCCCTCAGGAAGAACTYCTTGCACACACCCTTTGCGRMAAATCTTCAATCACGACGAAGTGATGAAGTCTTTGATCCCGCGCCCTCCTGCAGCAGAAATACTTCAACTCTTTGCTCAGAATCRMAACTCYGAGTCTTCGTCTAGCCTGTGCATGCCTTGCAYGGCTTCGGTGCCAAATCTGCACTTCTGAGATGAATGAGGACAAGAGATTTCTCTKATTGAACCCTGCAGTCACGCACTCCCTGCGAACAAATTCAACTGCACTCCTTGCARGAATTCTCTGGCTCACTTAGAGAAACAATTGAAACTCATTCACTCATTCTCTCAKATTTCAAATTAACCATGAAATCACATACAYARCGTATAAAAGMAAATGTATGACAAGAAKCAAACGTTCATGAGCATAATATCAACAATACACAGAGAATAACACAACCATGGAATTGAATCAAAGCTTTCTTCTATTAATTCAATATCTATACATGGAGTGTTCTTCATACAATCCTCTGCTCTGCTCTTCTCTTTTGTATGCTTCAATAATAATCTAGAATAATAATGTTATAGTGTACAAAGGAGGGTGTCTATATCCCGTTTCCCTCTCGAACTCCAAACTATCAAATCTAGACTTAAATATTCTATCTACTTTACATTAAATTTATTAAATGCCTCATCTACCTAAGGATGTGAGATTAAAGGCTCAAGATCCATTACAATATATGAAGTTTGCTTCATTAAATACACACATTAATGTTTGGCGCAACAATATCAAGGTGTTTCAAAATTTGCGCTGGCGTTGTCCAGCAATCTTCCACTTCCGCACTGGCTCACTTGATGAATTGGCGATGCTCCTGCATCAGGGACTAAATTTATGAAAAGGAAACCTCCATGGAGTCCATAGTTAAGCTCTTTTCAAACTCCCTAAAATTGAAAAGATCGCTGAGTAACCTTATTCTTTCACACTCGTTAAATTGGTCCAGAAGAATATTCCTGACGGAGTCCATAGTTAATCCTTTTTCAGACTCCTTAAAATTGAAAAATAGCCGAGTGATCTTGTCCTTGTCACACTCATTAAAATAGTTTTGAATTGATGTCTAATCGGTGCTAGTTTATCCCTTTTTCGAACTGACTAGACTATTGTCGAAAAAGGTACCCCAGTAGAGTCTCCTTTTATGCCTTTTCAGACTCTCTAAACATGAAAAACCACCGAGCTTACCTTCTTTGGGATCGTTAAACTTACATCGAAGGACGTTACCATTGTGTGTTCTATCAACTGCATTTACATATTGTATCCATCAGCCTTGTGACAGTTTGCTTTTGCGTATTAACACCTTTGGCTGCCGGAGGATTTTTCCCGAGTATCATTTTACTAGAACATCAGTCTTTTCCTTGTGCCTTGAGCTTGTATGTTTGCAGTACTCGTTCCTCCATTGTAACGTCAAATTCCTTTATTATTTTTTGAAACTTATCAAAAAGAACAAAAAATCAAATATACCCCAAAAAGAGGATGGGAAAAGTATTTTCATTATTAGCAGCATAATGAGTCACCCTTGGATAAAGCACATATGTTCGTTTGATCATTAGACTATGGGATGTAGTACGACCTTAGGAATATTTTTCTCACTATATAGAGTTATGTCCTCCATCGTTTGGTTACTCTTCCAAACATATGGAGAGTTTGTGTTGCCTCCTACTTCGTAGACTTATGATTAACATATATGTTGCCTGAGTCTTATCACTTGTCATGCTATTATCCAAGGGAGGTTTGTCACTAAGCCTGAGTCAGCCCCTTTGCAATATGTCTCTTGTCCGCATACCTGGCCATCCTGAACATCCAATCAAGTCCTTGTTCAAAATCATTGAATCCTTCAGTCTGATCATCAAGATTATCAAGTTAATAATTGAGGAGCCGTCAAAGAACTCTGGGTAGTTCAGTCGTACACTCATATTACACTGCTACCCAAGTTTTAGAAGATTTTGAAGTTGTTTCTCGAGCTCTGAAGTACAACCATCAGGCTGAATCATCTTCTGGGATATGGATACTCTATATGTATATCTTTCTGATTTTGAGATGTAGCTCCACTGTGTATTATTCGTGGCTACTCTTTATAGTTATTTGACATGGATCTACAGTGTATTTGATTGGTAGCCAAGGTTCTATTTTATCCTGAGCATGGGTATGCCCGCCTCGGTGAATACATTTGTTATTTTGCAGATGGCACCTCCTGGTTCCTGATTCTTGGGCTCACTCATTCAACATATCAGTACAGATTGGTAAAAGATTGGTAATGTATTTCGACCATCAGATGCTATTTTGACCTCACACATTAGGGGGCATCTGTTATAACCCTAAATTGAACCGCATATGTTTACCTGGCATTAAGCCAACTCACATCCCTTCATTTCCAAAACATCTACTGAACAACCTCTTTGGAAATCCTCTTGGGTCAAGGCCCATGCGCCCTAACCCATTACTGCACGTGTGTGCCCGCTGGCAGGCCCACTACAGCCCGCGTGTACCTAACAAAAAACAAAAATAGGAATTTTGTCGACGGGACAAAAATCTATGGGTCAATTAACTGAAACTTCCGGCCATGCATGGCCGAGGGTTCATCCAAAACCCTAGCTCCTTCTAGCCTATAAAAGAATTGGTAGGGGTACCATTTGGAGGAGGAATAATATAGCGAAGAAACTTTGCCCATTTGCCGAATCCATTGTCCCAACCCTTTAGCCTTTCCTCAAGCCAAAGGAGAATTAACGAAAAGCAGTTGGAGGACAAAAGAGGAGGAGCCTAGGATCAGGATCAAGGAGTGGTGGCCGGTCTCGACTTTGATTGTAAGTTGATTCATTATTCAAATAATAAAAAGAATACTTTTCCCATCCCAATGCATGAGTTATCTATGGTTTGTTTAATTTATGCTTAATTTATAACCCTCAAGTAAAAAAGTAGCATGCATGCATAGTTGTTTGTCTTGATTGCAGGTTATCTTTGGAAGGAGCAGCGCAAGAAAGAGGGAAAAAAGTGCAATGGAGGATCTACACCAAACATCAGTAACAAGGTTGGTAGTTTCTTTCCATGTAAGTATTGTGAAAGAGGGGTTTAAGTTTTGGGTGATAGGTTAAAAAGTAATTTTTTTACAGTCAAAATCTGCATGCAACTCTGACCCTAGTTTGCTAGTCCGTAGGGTATTTTTCCCAACAACAGTCACTTGAAAATTTATTTACTAACTTTTTTTTCCTTATATTTACATTAGAAAATAAGTAAAGAGAAAAGAGAAAATCTTCACAAATATGTATATTTTTTAA
>JZKD02S1613071.1:36382-50215 GCA_000966675.3 Picea glauca
AAGTTTAAAAACATTGAGGGCTGGTCAAAAGAGATTAATTGCAATATCAGAGTCAAACAAGGTTGTCCCTTGTCCCCTACCCTTTTTGGCATATACATTGACAAGTTAGAAGAATCCTTGGAAAAAGAAGGTTGTGCCGGCCCTACTCTCACTGGTATAGTCATCAATATTCTTCTTTATGCCGATGATATCATTCTTATGGCAAGGAGTCCCCATGGTCTTGAAAACCAACTAAGAATCCTCAAGGATTTTTGCTCCAATATGGGTATGACTGTTAATACTAATAAGACTAAGGTCATGATTATTAAATCCAGTAAGATCCCTTATGATACCTTTGTATATGACAACAACAACTTGTGTTGGAGTTACTTCACACACACCTAGGATTTTTTTTTCCTAAGGTTTTTATTTGTTTATTAGTCATAATTAGTCATTATCTAGTCTCCTATATTTTAGGAGAGAATATTCCACTTGGAGAATATTCTCTTTTAGTTCACACTTCAGTTTGACTAGTTGAGTTGAGTTTAGATGTTGCATTGGGATCATCACCATGCAACATTGGGATCATCACCATAATAATTTGACCTTGCCTTGGTATCATCACATGAGTGGTGCATTAGCCTTGATTCCTTGAGTTAAATCCTCACTACTTTCTGTTCAGTCAGTTAACTGAAGACTAGGTGACTAGTTAACTCAACTAGGTGGCAGTGCACTCCCGTAACTGCCTGAGAGACTAGAATAGGTGGCATTTCACTCCCGTAACTGTTGGTGTGTGTCCAGATCACTCTATACCACCACTATGGCGACTTGGTTCAGCTCAATTCGAACTCATTGAGTTATACAGAGTATATCATGTGTAAATTATTCATTATTCACAATGGTTAATGAGAATTCTTTCTCTCCTTCTTATTCTTTTTCCAATTCTCTCTGCAAATGTGTGTATCATTGTTTAGCTAGGTCTATTTTGTGTAGGTCAACATATTTACATGGTAACAGAGCTGATAGAGTGCTAAGCAAAAGTTACACCAAAAAAATTTTGCAGGTAAAAAAGATTGAAGACAGTGGAAAGATGGAATTCCAAAAAGAATTCATTCTTACACCTTACAACTATTTTGCATGGAAGGAGAAAATAACCATACATCTCCGATCCAAAGGGCTGTATAGGTTAACCATGAATACAAATATAGAGCCGACATCAGCCATAGAAAAATCCAAGTACTTAAATCACATGGATGAGGCAGTCAAAATAATTTGTAGTCTTATTTCTCCCGATCTCCTTTTCCATATATCTTCCTGTAAAACTCCCAATGAATCTTGGAACATATTGGAAGGGCTCTTTGGAAAATAGGATGAGATGAGGGGCACATGCTGGAGGTGGAGCTGCTCACATTGGATCCAAAAAGATTAGAGAATATCCAAGATTTCTTTACAAAATTCAAGGATTTACTGTTGCAACTCAAAGCTTGTGTTGTTGATAAATCGAAGGGGGAGAAACAAATGGTTCTCACCATTTTCTCCAAGCTTGGTCCTGAATTATCTGTATTCATATCCACATTCCATACTATCAAATTCACCTCTGGAGCCACCTGGAAGATGCCTTCTCTTGAGGACTTTATCGAATCCTTGACACAAGAGCAAACCAAGCTCATCAACATGGGTGCAATAAAAGGCCCAAGGGCGCATGCTCTCAATGTGCATGATGGAAACCACAACTATCAAAAATCTAAAGATAAAGATAAGAGGAAATCTCATGCACATACAAAGAAGTAAGGGTACACAAAACCCTTCACCGATACCTCCGGATCCAAAGGAGAAAAGGGAAGAAAAGGAGAGAAATGCACGTACTGTCACAAAGGATTCCATTTGGATTCCGCATGCATGAAAGAAAAAATAGATCTGATGTCTCATATACTTCAGCAAAATAACCTTGGATATCACATCCCCGAGGGTGCAAATAAGAAGAAGCCAAAAGATCTGAATCCCAAGAAAGGAAATTCTAGCCATGACTTGATTGCAATCAACTCCTCTCCCGATGCTTGGATCATAGATTCAGGAGCATCACATCACATGGATTCCTCAGAAGTAGTCTATTTTTATTTGGATGCATGCAAAGGTCCTCCTATTCTTATGGGGGACAACTGTTCTATCGAAGTCACTGGCAAAGGAAGGATTGAACTCACCGATGGAAGCTTTGAGAATGTGTTGAATGTTCCCAAGCTTTATGTCAACCTTCTCTCTGTGTATCAAATGATGAATTATGACACCGGAAAGAAATTTGCATTCACACCAAATTCCATGGACATCTATGACATGCAAACCAACTCTAAGGTTGCTACCGGTGAGGTAAATCATCAGTCTAGATCGTATGCATTTTCTGAATTCATTGAACCTGATTCTACTTTACTGCTTACTCATGCTGATGAAAGTAGTAGGATATGGCACAAAAGGTTTGGACATTTAAATTTTAGATACATGCAACAACTTAGCAAACACATATTAGTTGATGGTCTACCAGACATCCATTTCTCCAAGGGACTATGTGAGGGATGTGTTCTCAGAAAACACCCTCAAGATAAATTCAACAAAGGAAAGTCTCAGAGATCTTCTGTACCTTTATATATGATCCACAGTGACCTCATGGGTCCTTTTCCACATCCATCGATCAACAAAGTGAGGTTTGTTCTCATTTTTGTTGATGATTTCTCAAGTTTTACATGGATTTACTTTCTCAAGAAAAAATCTGAGGTCTTTCAACACCTTAAAGATTTCAAAGCTTTGGTTGAGACACAGTCTGGAAAGAAGATCAAAGTCCTTCAAACTAATAATGGGGAAGAGTATGTGAATCATGAGATCCACGATATTTTCCATGAGGCAAGGATTCAGTTGCAACATACAATTCCCTACCCTCCACAACAAAATGGAGTTCTTGAGCGGAAAAACCGATCTCTAAAGGAGATGGCATCTTGCATGTTGCATGCAAAGTCACTACCACAGAGACTATGGGCCGAAGCAATTGACTGTGCAACATACATCCAAAAAATATCTCACCATAGATCTGTTAAGGATAAGACCGCCTACAAGGCTTGGAGCGGCCTCAAACCAGAAGTGACCCACTTTCGCATTTTTGGTTCTCGTGCATGGGCCCACATTCCCTCTGAAAAGAGGAAGGCACTTGATCCAAAGAGCATTGAGTGATTTTTTGTTGGATACCCTGAAGATGTAAAGGGATATCGGCTTATTGATATTTTCTTGGACCAGCTCATCATTTAGCATAGTGTCCAACTTGAGGAAAGTGTCTCGCATGTACCTCAGCAGCCACATGTAGACACCTTTACTCTTACACCTATCTAAGATGATGAGCATGCACATGCCGACTCTTCTTTAGAAGAGAGTTATGATTCATAGGAATTAGAGGAATCAGATTCAGAGTCAGAGTCAGTACAGTTAGATGTAGAGTCAGAGCATCCATATGTAGTTGTAGAGCCATAGAAGAGGCCCAAGTGGGCACATAATGCTCTTCAGGATGCAAGAGATCTCGTAGGTGATCCAACCGATACTAGGAGGAATCAATCTAATTTCAAGGAGCCTCCTATTGCACTCACTACCACTGAACCATTGCCTTCCACGCATCTTTTCTTGGTTCAGTATTCAGATCCACATTCTTATGGAGAGGCTACTGAAAATCCCTTTTGGGAATCCGCCATGCAGGAGGAGTACAACTCCCTCCTCGAGAACCAGATTTGGGATCTGGTTCCCCTTCCTTCTGGGAGGAAATTTTTTAGATGCAGATGGGTCTATAGGACCAAGAGCATAGTGGATAGACAGATCAACAGATACAAAGCTAGGCTTGTCGCCAAAGGCTTTCAGTAGGTTCATGGTATTGATTATGATGAGACCTTCTCTCCAGTAGCGAAGATGGATTCCATATGATTTGCACTTTCCATTGCAACAACCAAGGGATGGGAAGTCCATCAGATGGGCGTGAAGAATGCATTTCTTCACGACAATCTCTCTGAGGATATCTACATGGAGCAGCCCCAGGGATTTATGTAGGACTCATCTTTGGTATGTCGACTAAAGAAGTCACTTTATGGCCTCAAGTAGGATTTGAGGGCATGGTATGCCAATATGGACTCCTACCTATTGTCATAGAACTTTGTATGTTATAAATTAGACCCAAATGTATACATGCTCAGGATGGCTAATTCACTTCTACTTTTAGTTCTATATGTTGATGATTTGTTGATCACTGGTTGCTTGAATTCAACGATTGCTGCAGTCAAGAGGATTCTTCATGACAGGATTTTGATGAAAGACATGGGTCTGTTACACTTCTTCCTTGGACTTGAGATCAGTCAAGATGCATCAGGCATCAAATTGTCTCAAGCCAAGTATGCACGAGATCTCCTTGAGAGATTTCACATGATAGACTGTAAGTCTGCTTCGACTCCTTTCCTATCAAGAGTCAAACTTGAGAATGGTGGGGAGACTCCATTGGTTGATAGCACACTATACAAACAACTAGTGGGGAGCTTGTTGTATATTACACCCTCTAGACTAGAGCTCTCATATGTAGTTGGCACAGTTTCCAGTTTCATGAGGGAGTCGCATGAGCTACATTGGAAATATGCAAAGCATATCCTTCAATATGTATAGGGCACCATCACCTTTGGGATTCATTATGAAGTATAATCTACATTTGATCTCATTGGTTTTACTGATTCCAACTGGGCTAGCAATATCATTGATCACAAGTCCATATCTGGTTACTCACTCAGTCTTGGTTACGGGCCTATCTGTTGGTCGAGCATGAAGCAAGCTGACATTTCTCTATCTTTAGCCGAGGAAGAGTACATAGGGGTAGTTAACATAACCATTCAGGCTATGTGGCTACAACATTTTCTCACTGAGTTGGGCATTCAGTTTCATCAGCCGATCGTCATTTGGTGTGACAACCAGAGCACTCTGAAGTTCTGTAGAGATCTAGTTTAGAGGCAGTGGACGAAGCACATCGAGATCCACATGCACTACATCTTGGACTTAGTACACGAGGGTATCAACGACTTACAGTTCTATCCTTCAGCAGAAAAAATGACAAATATTTTCACCAAGACCTTCACTGAGCAGAAATTCCATTCTTTGTGAGGTCATCTTGGAGTGAAGGACATAGTTGCCTAGCAACTGTAGTTCTTCCTTTTACATACATTGTACCTTGAGGGGGGTTTTTTCCCATGATTTTTTCCCTCTTTCCTCACTTTGTTTTCAGTGTATCTTTTGTACTTGGGTACCTAACATGGCCTCGTTGTCGAGACCCAATCTTTATATTCACCATAGTGATGTTTAGGGGGGGTGTTGGAGTTACTTCACACACACCTAGAATTTATTTTTCCTAAGGTTTTTATTTGTTTATTAGTCATACTTAGTCATTATCTAGTCTCCTATATTTTAGGAGAGAGTATTCCACTTGGAGAATATTCTCTTTTAGTTCACACTTTAGTTTGACTAGTTGAGTTGAGTTTAGATGTTGCATTGGGATCATCACCATGCAACATTGGGATTATCACCATGCTAATTCTACCTTGCCTTGGTATCATCACCTGAGTGGCGCATTAGCATTGATTCCTTGAGTTAACTCCTCACTACTTTCTATTCAGTCAGTTATCTGAAGACTAGTTGACTAGTTAACTCAACTAGGTGGCAATTCACTCCCGTAATTGTCTGAGAGACTAGAATAGGTGGCAGTTCACTCCTGTAACTACTGGTGTGTGTCCATATCACTCTAGACCACCACTATGGTGACTTGTTTCACCACAAGTCAAACTCATTGAGTTATATAGAGTATATCATGTGTAAATTATTCATTATTCAGAACGATTAATGAGAATTCTTTCTCTCCTTCTTCTTTTTCCAATTCTCTTTGCAAATGTGTGTATCATTGTTTAGCTAGATATATTTTGTGCAGGTCAACACATTTACAACTTGAAGGAAGTGAATTCATACAAATATCTTGGAATTGATATTCACCACAAGCTCAATTGGAATTAGAACATTGAGAAAAGGATTATTGGGGGATGGAAAGCTTATTATGGGCTTGAAAACAATTGTAAATCAATTGATCTTTGGAGTTGGGATAAGAATAAACTCCTATTTGAGACTCTTGTTACACCTGTTATTCTTTATGGATGTGAAGTTTGGGGTTGTAGTATCTCTCATGAATCCTGGAGAAAGACAGAGCAATATCAAAAGAGTTTTATAACNTTAATACTAATAAGACTAAGGTCATGATTATTAAATCCAGTAAGATCCCTTATGATACCTTTGTATATGACAACAACAACTTGTGTTGGAGTTACTTCACACACACCTAGGATTTTTTTTTCCTAAGGTTTTTATTTGTTTATTAGTCATAATTAGTCATTATCTAGTCTCCTATATTTTAGGAGAGAATATTCCACTTGGAGAATATTCTCTTTTAGTTCACACTTCAGTTTGACTAGTTGAGTTGAGTTTAGATGTTGCATTGGGATCATCACCATGCAACATTGGGATCATCACCATACTAATTTGACCTTGCCTTGGTATCATCACATGAGTGGTGTATTAGCCTTGATTCCTTGAGTTAAATCCTCACTACTTTCTGTTCAGTCAATTAACTGAAGACTAGGTGACTAGTTAACTCAACTAGGTGGCAGTGCACTCCCGTAACTGCCTGAGAGACTAGAATAGGTGGCATTTCACTCCCGTAACTATTGGTGTGTGTCCAGATCACTCTATACCACCACTATGGCGACTTGGTTCAGCTCAATTCGAACTCATTGAGTTATACAGAGTATATCATGTGTAAATTATTCATTATTCACAACGGTGAATGAGAATTCTTTCTCTCCTTCTTCTTCTTTTTCCAATTCTCTCTGCAAATGTGTGTATCATTTTTTAGCTAGGTCTATTTTGTGCAGGTCAACACATTTACATGGTAACAGAGTTGACAGAGTGCTAAGCAAAAGCTACACCAAAATTTTTTTTTGGTAAAAAAGATTGAAGACAATGGAAAGATGGAATTCCAAAAAGAATTCATTCTTACACCTTACAACTATTTTGCATGGAAGGAGAAAATAACCATACATCTCTGATCCAAAGGGTTGTATAGGTTAACCATGAATACAGATATAGAGCCGACATCAGCCATAGAAAAATCCAAGTACTTAAATCACATGGATGAGGCACTCAAAATAATTTGTAGTCTTATTTCTCTCGATCTCCTTTTCCATATATCTTCCTGTAAAACTCCCAATGAAGCTTGGACCATATTGGAAGGGCTCTTTGGAAAATAGGATGAGATGAGGGGCACATGCTGGAGGTGGAGCTGCTCACATTGGATCCAAAAAGATTAGAGAATATCCAAGATTTCTTTACAAAATTCAAGGATTTACTGTTGCAACTCAAAGCTTGTGTTGTTGATAAATCGAAGGGGGAGAAACAAATGGTTCTCACCATTTTCTCCAAGCTTGGTCCTGAATTATCTGTATTCATATCCACATTCCATACTATCAAATTCACCTCTGGAGCCACCTGGAAGATGCCTTCTCTTGAGGACTTTATCGAATCCTTGACACAAGAGCAAACCAAGCTCATCAACATGGGTGCAATAAAAGGCCCAAGAGCACATGCTCTCAGTGTGCATGATGGAAACCACAACTATCAGAAATATAAAGATAAAGATAAGCGGAAATATCATGCACATACAAAGAAGGAAGGGTACACAAAACCCTTCACCGATACCTCCGGATCCAAAGGAGAAAAGGGAAGAAAAGGAGAGAAATGCACGTATCGTCACAAAGGATTCCATTTGGAATCCACATGCATGAAAGAAAAAATAGATCTGATGTCTCATATACTTCAGCAAAAGAACCTTGGATATCACATCCCCGAGGGTGCAAAGAAGAAGAAGCCAAAAGATCTGAATCCCAAGAAAGGAAATTCTAGCCATGACTTGATTGCAATCAACTCCTCTCCCGATGCTTGGATCATAGATTCAGGAGCATCACATCACATGGATTCCTCAGAAGTAGTCTATTTTTATTTGGATGCATGCAAAGGTCCTCCTATTCTTATGGGGGACAACTGTTCTATCGAAGTCACTGGCAAAGGAAGGATTGAACTCACCGATGGAAGCTTTGAGAATGTGTTGAATGTTCCCAAGCTTTATGTCAACCTTCTCTCTGTGTATCAAATGATGAATTACAACACCGGAAAGAAATTTTCATTCACACCAAATTCCATGGACATCTATGACATGCAAACCAACTCTAAGGTTGCTACCGGTGAGGTAAATCATCAGTCTAGATCATATGCATTTTCTGAATTCATTGAACCTGATTCTACTTTACTGCTTACTCATGCTGATGAAAGTAGTAGGATATGGCACAAAAGGTTTGGACATTTGAATTTCAGATACATGCAACAACTTAGCAAACACAGATTAGTTGATGGTCTACCAGACATCCATTTCTCCAAGGGAGTATGTGAGGGATGTGTTCTCAGAAAACACCCTCAAGATAAATTCAACAAAGGAAAGTCTCAGAGATCTTCTGCACCTTTATATATGATCCACAGTGACCTCATGGGTCCTTTTCCGCATCCATCGATCAACAAAGTGAGGTTTGTTCTCATTTTTGTTGACGATTTCTCAAGTTTTACATGGATTTACTTTCTCAAGAAAAAATATGAGGTCTTTCAACACCTTAAATATTTCAAAGCTTTGGTTGAGACACAGTCTGGAAAGAAGATCAAAGTCCTTCAAACTAATAATGGGGAAGAGTATGTGAATCATGAGATCCATGATATTTTCCATGAGGCAAGGATTCAGTTGCAACATACAATTCCCTACCCTCCACAAAAAAATGGAGTTCTTGAGCGGAAAAACCGATCTCTAAAGGAGATGGCATCTTGCATGTTGCATGCAAAGTCACTACCACAGAGACTATGGGCCGAAGCAATTGACTATGCAACATACATCCAAAAAATATCTCACCATAGATCTATCAAGGATAAGACCGCCTACAAGTCTTGGAGTGGCCTCAAACCAGAAGTGACCCACTTTCGCATTTTTGGTTCTCGTGCATGGGCCCACATTCCCTCTGAAAAGAGGAAGGCACTTGATCCAAAGAGCATTGAGTGCTTTTTTGTTGGATACCCTGAAGATGTAAAGGGATATCGGCTTATTGATCTTTCCTTGGACCGGCTCATCATTTAGCATAGTGTCCAACTTGAGGAAAGTGTCTCGCATGTACCTCAACAGCCACATGTAGACACCTTTACTCTTACACCTATCTAAGATGATGAGCATGCAAATGCCGACTCTTCTTTAGATGAGAGTACTGATTCATAGGACTCAGAGGAATCCGATTCAGATTCAGAGTCAGTACAGTTAGATGTAGAGTCAAAGCATCCATATGTAGTTGCAGAGCCAGAGAAGAGGCCCAAGTGGGCACATAATGCTCTTCAGGATGCAAGAGATCTCGTAGGTGATCCAACCGATACTAGGAGGAATCAATCTAATTTCAAGGAGCCTCCTATTGCACTCACTACCACTGAACCATTGCCTTCCACGCATCTTTTCTTGGTTCAGTATTCAGATCCACATTCTTATGGAGAGGCTACTGAAAATCCCTTTTGGGAATCCGCCATGCAGGAGGAGTACAACTCCCTCCTCGAGAACCAGATTTGGGATCTGGTTCCCCTTCCTTCTGGGAGGAAATTTTTTAGATGCAGATGGGTCTATAGGACCAAGAGCATAGTGGATAGACAGATCAACAGATACAAAGCTAGGCTTGTCGCCAAAGGCTTTCAGTAGGTTCATGGTATTGATTATGATGAGACCTTCTCTCCAGTAGCGAAGATGGATTCCATATGATTTGCACTTTCCATTGCAACAACCAAGGGATGGGAAGTCCATCAGATGGGCGTGAAGAATGCATTTCTTCACGACAATCTCTCTGAGGATATCTACATGGAGCAGCCCCAGGGATTTATGTAGGACTCATCTTTGGTATGTCGACTAAAGAAGTCACTTTATGGCCTCAAGTAGGATTTGAGGGCATGGTATGCCAATATGGACTCCTACCTATTGTCATAGAACTTTGTATGTTATAAATTAGACCCAAATGTATACATGCTCAGGATGGCTAATTCACTTCTACTTTTAGTTCTATATGTTGATGATTTGTTGATCACTGGTTGCTTGAATTCAACGATTGCTGCAGTCAAGAGGATTCTTCATGACAGGATTTTGATGAAAGACATGGGTCTGTTACACTTCTTCCTTGGACTTGAGATCAGTCAAGATGCATCAGGCATCAAATTGTCTCAAGCCAAGTATGCACGAGATCTCCTTGAGAGATTTCACATGATAGACTGTAAGTCTGCTTCGACTCCTTTCCTATCAAGAGTCAAACTTGAGAATGGTGGGGAGACTCCATTGGTTGATAGCACACTATACAAACAACTAGTGGGGAGCTTGTTGTATATTACACCCTCTAGACTAGAGCTCTCATATGTAGTTGGCACAGTTTCCAGTTTCATGAGGGAGTCGCATGAGCTACATTGGAAATATGCAAAGCATATCCTTCAATATGTATAGGGCACCATCACCTTTGGGATTCATTATGAAGTATAATCTACATTTGATCTCATTGGTTTTACTGATTCCAACTGGGCTAGCAATATCATTGATCACAAGTCCATATCTGGTTACTCACTCAGTCTTGGTTACGGGCCTATCTGTTGGTCGAGCATGAAGCAAGCTGACATTTCTCTATCTTTAGCCGAGGAAGAGTACATAGGGGTAGTTAACATAACCATTCAGGCTATGTGGCTACAACATTTTCTCACTGAGTTGGGCATTCAGTTTCATCAGCCGATCGTCATTTGGTGTGACAACCAGAGCACTCTGAAGTTCTGTAGAGATCTAGTTTAGAGGCAGTGGACGAAGCACATCGAGATCCACATGCACTACATCTTGGACTTAGTACACGAGGGTATCAACGACTTACAGTTCTATCCTTCAGCAGAAAAAATGACAAATATTTTCACCAAGACCTTCACTGAGCAGAAATTCCATTCTTTGTGAGGTCATCTTGGAGTGAAGGACATAGTTGCCTAGCAACTGTAGTTCTTCCTTTTACATACATTGTACCTTGAGGGGGGTTTTTTCCCATGATTTTTTCCCTCTTTCCTCACTTTGTTTTCAGTGTATCTTTTGTACTTGGGTACCTAACATGGCCTCGTTGTCGAGACCCAATCTTTATATTCACCATAGTGATGTTTAGGGGGGGTGTTGGAGTTACTTCACACACACCTAGAATTTATTTTTCCTAAGGTTTTTATTTGTTTATTAGTCATACTTAGTCATTATCTAGTCTCCTATATTTTAGGAGAGAGTATTCCACTTGGAGAATATTCTCTTTTAGTTCACACTTTAGTTTGACTAGTTGAGTTGAGTTTAGATGTTGCATTGGGATCATCACCATGCAACATTGGGATTATCACCATGCTAATTCTACCTTGCCTTGGTATCATCACCTGAGTGGCGCATTAGCATTGATTCCTTGAGTTAACTCCTCACTACTTTCTATTCAGTCAGTTATCTGAAGACTAGTTGACTAGTTAACTCAACTAGGTGGCAATTCACTCCCGTAATTGTCTGAGAGACTAGAATAGGTGGCAGTTCACTCCTGTAACTACTGGTGTGTGTCCATATCACTCTAGACCACCACTATGGTGACTTGTTTCACCACAAGTCAAACTCATTGAGTTATATAGAGTATATCATGTGTAAATTATTCATTATTCAGAACGATTAATGAGAATTCTTTCTCTCCTTCTTCTTTTTCCAATTCTCTTTGCAAATGTGTGTATCATTGTTTAGCTAGATATATTTTGTGCAGGTCAACACATTTACAACTTGAAGGAAGTGAATTCATACAAATATCTTGGAATTGATATTCACCACAAGCTCAATTGGAATTAGAACATTGAGAAAAGGATTATTGGGGGATGGAAAGCTTATTATGGGCTTGAAAACAATTGTAAATCAATTGATCTTTGGAGTTGGGATAAGAATAAACTCCTATTTGAGACTCTTGTTACACCTGTTATTCTTTATGGATGTGAAGTTTGGGGTTGTAGTATCTCTCATGAATCCTGGAGAAAGACAGAGCAATATCAAAAGAGTTTTATAACCTATAATCTCAAAATCAAAGGAAATATTCCCTATCCCATCCTCCTCTTAGAAACAAGCCTCTCCCCCATTGAGAGCATGGCTATGACTAGATACCTAATGTATAAGAACAAGTTAAACATGTAAGACAAGAGGCTACCTAAAATTGCTTCAAAATCAATTCATAACCACCATCGACTCAAGAAAGGATGTCATAAAGATGCTTGATCTTGGATAAACTATTAGGGAATCATGGAAGAAACCATTTTGCAGAATAAAGATACTGTTAAAAAAAACGTCAAATCAAAATTTAAGGAGAAAATGTGGTGTGATAAAGAGTTACAGGAAAAAAGAAAGTTAAGGTATTATAAAGATGTAATCAACCCTAATCTAGAAGATCAAAATTATCTATTTGTTTTTCAAAGTGTAAATAAAAAAATAAGCATTGCTAAGATAAGAACAAATTCTCACGAGCTCCATAGGGAAACTGTGCATTGGTCATTTCCTAAAATTCCATGGGATGAAAGAGTGTGTCACCTTTGTGACACTAAGAATGTTGAAGATGAAAAAAACTTTCTCTTAGATTGTCGAGCCTATACCCATATTGGATCTCATTTTCAAAATATTTATCACACTACCAACCTTTCTAACCTCTTAACTCAACAAAAGTATGGTGATATTGGAAAGCTTCTCTTAATGCTTTTCAAGCATAGAAACAAAATTCTAAAGAATCACAAGTAATCACTTTCCCTCTTAAGGTCCGATAGGCCAATTCGGTCTTAATGGACATTAGTCATAATCATCATCATCATCATAAAACATATATATGCTTTATATTTATAAAACATATATGTTTTCATTTAAAATTTGTTTTTTTTTATGTATTTTTATATAAATTTTAATTTTTTTTTTTATGTAACTTTAAGGTGTTTTAACTTATTTTTGTTATTTTGTTTTTAAATGTGTATTAAAATGTTTATTTTAGTTTTCTTAATTTGGGATTTTTGTATATATATTTTTAAAAATTTTGGGCTTTTCTCACCTTTTTACAGTTTTTGTGGGCTTTAATTTTAATTTTTTTTTAACCTTTTTTCTTAATTTTTTTCTCATTTCCTATATATATATATATATAATTTTATGGTTTTTTTTTCCTCTTTCGTTTTTTTAGGTTTTTGTTCAATGTTTTTTTTTAATA
This sequence comes from Picea glauca, assembly GCA_000966675.3. Classification (NCBI taxonomy): domain Eukaryota; kingdom Viridiplantae; phylum Streptophyta; class Pinopsida; order Pinales; family Pinaceae; genus Picea; species Picea glauca. The sequence continues at coordinate 49,795 of JZKD02S1613071.1, forward strand.
TAAATTTGTTTTTAATTCTTTTTGTTTTCTTATTTTTTTAAGTTTTTAATTGATCCAAAAGAAAATAATTATATTTTTTTGCTAAATATTTAAAAATAATGTTATTTAATTACAATTATTTTCTATGTATTGAAGTAAAGGTAAAAACATGTGTTAAAAATGATATTTTCCATTATAATTAAAAAGTATGGAACCATAACTTAATTAAGGATGCGTAATTATATGAAAAATCTTAATTTAAAAAAAATAAATGGTTTACAACATTTTTAACATTGGATGAAGTATGGAAATATGATTAAAAACACTATTGAATAAAAAAAATAGAAAAGTTTGAAAATAGATAAAAAAACACGGTTGAGAAAAAAAATTAAACAATTTGAAAATAAATGAAAAAACAAGGATTAAAAAAAAAGTGTAAACC
>JZKD02S1613071.1:83309-94671 GCA_000966675.3 Picea glauca
AAAATAGAACTAGACTTAAGACTTCAATTACAATTCATCATTACACTTTAGTTCTAAAATAGAACTAGACTTAAGACTTCAGTTAAAACTCAGAATTACACTTTAGTTCTAAAATAGAACTAGACTTAAAACTTCAGTTACAACTCAACATTACACTTTAGTTCTAAAATAGAACTAGACTTGAGACTTTAGTTACAACGTGACTCTTTACAAGGCAATTCCAATCCTCTTCATAGTGGATAATGTTACACATGCCAACACACTGGATCAATACATTTATATCATTTGAAATATTAGAAATATCATTTGTTTCTAGATCATAGGAATTTTATATTCAACCTAACTTTTTCTAGATGCCTTGACTTTTTCTCATGGCTCATAAGGTTTGACTAGGCTCACAGAGGTTGTACATTCCCCCTGAATTTTTCACTAGTCTATCTATGCTCACAGAGGTTGTACGTTCCCCCTGACTTTTTCATTAGACTCACATAGCATCTCGTTCATCCTGACTTTTGGTTTGACTCACAGAGGTTGTACATTCCCCCTGGCTTTTGTCAATACCTCATAAGACTGGTTGATTCTCCAAATATCCCTGGCTAGCCTCAGGCTGGCCCATATGTCCTCTCATTGGATAATGACTGTCGATGCTGCCAAATTTAACACTCCCTCTCAGCGAGGGATTCATTCTCAGCCACACCAAGCTTGCCTCTTAGCTACACAAACTGTCTCAATGTCAGAGGATTGGTCAGGATATCAGCTACCTACTCGATCATGGCTATGTACTGTATCTTTAGAGTTTTTCTCTAGAGAATGTCTCGGATGTAGTGGTACCTCATGTCAATATGTTTTGACCTATCGTGAAATACTGGGTTCTTTGTCAATTTTATGGAACTTTGATTATCACAGTAAACCACTGTTGTCTCGAGCTTGTCACCAAACAACCTAGAAACCAATTTTAATAGCCATATTTATTCCTTGCTAGCATCATTTGTTGCAATGTAATCAACCTCTTCTATACTCTGTGCAATGGATCCCTGCTTCCAGCTTTACCAAGAGATCATAACGGATCCTAAAATGAAGCAGTATCCAGAAGTACTCTTTCGATCCATTGGGATTCCTGCCCAGTCAACATCTACATACCTATGCAGAAATAAACCACCACTGGATGTATATCTCATAACATAAGTAATGGTCCCTCTGAGATATCTCAAGATGTGCTTTGCTACCACCCAGTGTCTCTGTCTCGATTCAGTCATAAACTGACTCATTGCAATCACTGCATAGCATATATCTGGCCTAGTGTGAATCATGTACATCAATGATCCAATCAACTACCTATACATGGTGGGATCCACCAAATATGAACCTGTATCAGAATCATGTAGCTTCCTCAGGTTGGTAATCATCGTAGTAGACATGGATTTGCAATCCATCATACCAAACCTCTTTAGTACATCCACTGTGTATTTTCCTTGTGCCTAAAATATCTCACCCTGTCTTTACCATACTTCCAATCCTATGAAGTAATGCATCAAGCCTAAGTCTTTCATCTCTAATTATGAGGTTAGCTCCCTCTTACACCAAGCTATAAGCCCTTCATCTCCTGTTATAAAGAGATCATCAATATACATGATTAGTATAACAGGTTGGTTACCTTTTACCTTGAATTACAGTTTTTCATCATCATCATCACTTTTCTGAAATCCCAACATTTTAAGAAATCTATCAATCTTGTCATACCAAACTCTGGGAACCTTCTTAAGACCATACAAGGCATTCCTTAGCTTGCATACATGAGTGTCTTTGTTATGCAGTACAAAACCATCTGGTTGTTCCATAAATACCTCATGTTCAATCTTTCCATTCAAGAATGTTGTTTTTACATCCATATGATGTAGATTCCAACCAAGAATGGGAGCTAAGGCAATAATAGTTCGAATGGAGGTCTACTTGGCTATAGGGGCAAAAGTCTCTTCGTAGTCGATTCCTTCTTTTCGAGTGAAGCCTCTGGCTACAAATATTTCTTTGAAATTTTCCACACTTCCATCAACTGGATGTTTGATATTATAGATCCATTTGGAATAAACCACTGATTTGTTTTTTGGCCTCGACACAATGTCCCAAACATTGTTAGTTATAATATACATGTATTCCTCAAGCATGGAATCCTTCCATACTTCTAATTTATCTGCTTCTTCAAATGAAGAAGGCTCGACATCACTAATGTTTCTCATTAGTGAAACATAGCCTCCAAACCTATGAGGCCTCTTCCTTTCCCTGAAAGTTCCTTTGGGAGAAGCTATCCTTTATGCTTCCTACACTATTTCTTTAAGCCACCCTGGCTTCCTTTTGGCTGAAGGTTCTTCAAGAGTTATTTCTAACACTTCAACAGGTTCTAGGGGCTAATTACTTGTCCCTTCACAAGGTTCCTCCCTCTAATCATCTAAATCTTCATTTTTAGAAGAGGGTGAAGCTCGCTGAATTGCTTATGAATCCTATTGAATCTCTCTGGATTTCTTAAATGCGGCTTCCTCATGGAAAGTCACATCTTTGCTTGCCTATATTTTCCTCTAACCTAGTACATAAATCTTGTAAGCCTTGGATATCTCACTGTACCCCACAAAACCCCTTTCTTGCCTAAGGGTTCCATATTTGTCCTCTTTTCCTTAGGGACATGAATATACACAGGACACCAAAATATCCTTAGATGCCCTACTTCAGATTTCATCCCTAAGAGGACATCTTCAGGAGTCTTGTCTTTCAAGATAGCATGTGGACACCTATTCTGAATATACATGACAGTGGAGGTAGCTTCTACCCATAAAGAATTTGGCAGATCCTGGTCAAACACCATTACTTTCACTGCCTAAAAAATTGTCATGTTTTTCGTTGCCTCACAAATTGTCATGTTTTTCTTCTCAACAACTCCATTTTGTTGAGGGTTATATGGCACAGTCAACTATTTCTTGATTCCTGCTGACTTGCAGAAATCCTCAAAGTGGAGAGATTCAAACTCTCCTCCATAGTTTGTTCTAAGGATTCTGATGTGTTTCCCTATCTGCTTTTCAATAAAGGATTTATACTCTTTGAATTTATCAAATGTGTCACTTTTATCTTTAAGAAAATATATCCAACATTTTCTTGAGTAATCATCAATTAAAATGACATAATACAAACAACCATTGAGTGAGAGACATGGCATGGGACCAGATACATTAGAATGAACCAAATATAAGATGCCCTAAGCTCTATTGTCACTACTAGGAAATTCTTTCTTTATATTTTTACCTAGCATGCATCCCTTACAAATTTCATTTTTACTAAGAGAAATAGAGGGCATGCCACATACCATGTTTTGTATATATGGAAGAGATTTGTAATGAAGATGTCCAAGTCTTTTGTGCCACAACTCGCTGGAGCTAGTCACATCATGAGCCAATTCCTGAATTGACTATCCTGACACGACATACAATCCTCCACTACGAGTTCCAATGGGTTTTTGTTGTACTTAAGTGGCTACCTTTAGCCAATAGTAGTTCCTTCCTGTCCTTGAAGATCACCCAATATCCCTTGTCCTCAAGGGTTGCAACTGGTAGTAGATTCTTCTTGAGCCCTCGAACATATAATACTTCATCAACATGAAGTCTAGCCCCATATTCCAATATGAAGGAGATAGAGCCTACTCCCTCTATCTTGTAACATTTATCATCCTTAAGATCAACATGCTCTACAAAATATTTTGTCTCAAAATCTGAGAGGATATCCTTGTACCCTGTCATGTGCTTTGATGTAGCATTGTCTACTAACCAAGTTTTCGACCCCATGAAAACTGAACTGGATAAGGCATAAACCAATTAATATTCTTTTCTATTTTCTTTCTCATTAGAAGGACTTTTCTGATTTCTTTTGGATTCATCGTCCTCAGTAGTTGAGGCATGATGTTTCCCTTTCCTTGGATATTTCTTTCTAAACCAACAATATTTAGAAAAATGACCCAACTTATTACAACTAAAGAATTTAATATTAGATGTATCAATATTCTTGCCTTTGAATGTACCTTTTATGTTTGTCTTCCTCTGAGAGCCTTTCTGCAAAGTACCTTTCTTCTTTCCCTTGAATCTTGATGCTAAAGATGAGTGGTCTTCTTTCATTGGCTCGCTCCTGGTAGCTATGCAACTCTCCTCTTGGAGGAAATCATGCCATAACCTCTCAAACATGGGTTGAATCTCTCTCCCACTTACACTAGATAAGAAGGTCTCCCATGAAGAAGGAGGACCGTAAAAAATGGCCTGCACTAAATCATCATCGTCCACTGTCACCCCTGTGACCAAAAGGTGATCTCTAATCTGGTCTATCTTGGAATAGAAACATGCCACTGATTCACCTTTCCCAATCTTTAAATACTTAAGCTTGTGCTTAAGTGTCCTCTTTTGACTTGGGGCCTGTTTCTCATACAGATTCACCAAGGTATCCATACAGTCCTTGGCAATCATTAACGAAGTCATTGCAGGAATTATACTATCTTTGAATGAGTCAAAGATGATTTTCTTGGACTTTGCTTGACTCTTCCTAAAGGCCGCTCGTCCTGCATTATTTGTGGGTTCCTCCACCACTGTGGTCACATACTACTCAATATCATGCTTCGGCAAGATATTTGTTATCCAGAGCTTCTACACATTGAAGTTGGTAAGTCCTTCGAGCCTATCCTCGACCCTCGCTGAAATGGAAGATGCCATGGACTTCACACTGGAAACTTAATCAAGCTATCTTGGATCTGTGTTTACCTGTTGCTACACTTCAACACGTTTAACATACCCTGAGATCTAATACAATGTTAAATTATGATATTGTTTTCTTATGCGGATTAATTCTTTTATTTTATTCAACACTTTGATTCCAACTTAATACACTTCAACAATACCAAATCATAACCAAATAGCAATAACTATGTATATAAGTAAGCATGCACATCAAGACCACATATACCCTAGGGAAACCCTGTACAGGGAGAAAAACTCCAACAAACGATATTCCTTTATTTCATTAATAATGTAAGATCACTTACAAATATCCACCATGAATGTTCTTCTCCTAAAGAGATTTCTAAGATGACTCTGACCTGACAAAGACCAAAGATACCTTTCTTAAATACACCTCTGATATGTTGCCTCTATTTTTGATATACAACATTGATATGTTGTTGATATATACCTATAATATGTAGCCTCTATTTCCGATATACAACACTGATATGTTGTTGATATATGCCTCTGATATGCAACCTTTATTGCTGATATACAACACTGATACACTGCTTTGGTATGATGCCTCTTTATCACTGATATGCTCCTATATTGCTTCTCCCTTAACCTGCATATCAAAACTGTGTTGAAGAGAGGGGTCGACCTCTGCTTATATAGGATGAAGAGGAGAAGAGGAGAGGCTCAAAATAGTAACTTGTTTGCATGCTTCAATCATAACTCAGCTTCATACTTTAGTTCGAACTAGACTTGAGACTGGTATACTCTAGTTTGAAAATAAAAATAGACTTGAGACTTCAGTTACAACTCAACATTACACTTTAGTTTGAAAATAGAACTAGACTTGAGACTGATATACTTTAGTTTGAAAATAGAAATAGACTTGAGACTTCGGTTACAACTCAATGTTGGCACAGAAGGGTAGACCCAGTGTTCAACTCTCAAGAGCGCACCAACAAAACCCTAACTACCGGCCCTTTCGGAAACACCTGTAAAGTAGATGAAGTCTCACCCGAGGTAAAGGCAGGGGTGGTTGCAAGACTCAGGTGTCTACAACCTTAGCTGGGACACATATCTATGATTATACTACTTACAGTGCACTTAGCATCAATCATCCATTAATATCCAACCCTTATTCTACTTTGTAGATAGCACAAAGCATTGCAATATTCACTTAGATGTACAGTATCTCAGCACTTAGAAACAATAATACATCAGTTCTTGCAGATCAACACTAAGCACTCACACATACATCATATCTAATAATCATATATATCTAAGAAGCACAAAGCATAAGTGAATATATCAAAAGCATATAGCATAAGCATATATAAACATAGTGAATCAAAGAACAGAGTGTTACAAACAAATTTACGTGGTTCACCCCCACCCTGGGGCTACGTCCACCAACTCTTCTTCTTTATTAGTATCTTCAATCGTTAGTTACACCATAGAGCACAAAAAACCTTCTTTGCAAAGGACAAAATATTTGCGCAACTCGGTAGATCCTTCTTCCTTACACTTCAACACAAAGCCTCTTACAACAAATTGCACTTAGCCTTTCAAGCTTCTTGTGATCATTCGCAGAGAATTTACAATCCACTTCTGATCACATAGATATAACTATTAGCACTAAGTCATATGTCATACATCACATAGATGCACTTCTACTTATATCTATCCTAAGAATCTATTTATACATTACAAACGTGTGCCTAAGCATGGGTAAACCCACATGCCAACATCCCTTTCCCATTACATTAACCCAAAAACCCTAATAGGGGCCCAAAAGTGGACCAAGATGCTTCGCTTAGCGGTCCATTTTTTACTAGCTGTCGCAGTTCCAAAATAGGTCAAAATGACCCAGGTTATCCCAAAACTTGGTCAAGGGCCAACACTCAACATTACACTTTAGTTAAAAAATAGAACTAGACTTAAGTCTTTAGTTACAACTCAACATTACACTGTAGTTCTAAAAAGAACTAGACTTAAGACTTCAGTTACAACTCAGCATTACACTTTAGTTCTAAAATAGAACTAGACTTAAGACTTTAGTTACAAATCAACATTACACTTTAGTTCTAAAATAGAACTAGACTTGAGACTTCAGTTACAACTTGACTCTTTACAAGGAAAATCAAAATTCTCTTCATGGTGGATAATGTTACACGTGCCAACGCACTAGATCAATACATTTATATCATTTGCAATATTAGGAATATCGTTTATTTCTAGCTCATAGGAATATTATATTCAACCTAACTTTTGCTAGATGCCTTGACTTTTTCTCATGGCTCACAAGATTTGACTAGGCTCACAGAGGTTGTACGTTCCCCCTAAATTTTGCACTAGTTTTTCTATGCTCACAGAGGTTGTACGATCCCCCTTACTTTTTCACTAGACTGTATGTCCTGACAGAGGTTGTACGTTCCCCCTGAATTTTTCATTAGACTCACATAGCATCTTGTTCATCGTGACTTTTGGTTTGACTCATAGAGGTTGTACGTTCCCCATGGCTTTTGTCAATACCTCACAAGACTGGTTGATTCTCCAAATCTCTCTAGATAGCCTTAGGGTGGCCCATATGGCCTCTCATTGGAGAATGACTGACAATGCTCCCAGATTTAACAAACCAAAGATAAGATAATATAACAACGCTTACCTACCTTCTTTTAAAATGTACTAAGGCTAAACCATGCTTTCTTAAAATATCATAATTCTTAACTTAAATTAAAGCAATGTCCTTTTGAATTATCACAAGTTTAAGTTAAGCACAACAATTTTTTTTCTTAAAAACAAATACATTAGTGCTTTTGAATTATAAATAAACAGTGCCTTCCTTAATTTATGATAATCCCCTTCTTATTATCACAAGCTTAACACTTCTTTCCTTAAAAATCAAATACATTAGGGATTTTTAAAATATAAATAAACAAAGCTTTTCTTACTTAAACAATGCATGGCTTACTGAGTGATAGAAAAAACTATAGAAAATTCCATTAAGGAAATTATGATCTGGTTATAATTCCTAACAAAATACTAACTGATCAACTCAATGAAATATTAAACTCTATGATCAATATTAAAATGGCTGTAAAAGAAAAACTACTACCAATACTCATATTAACTCTCTGATCATCATTAAAACATGATTGTATAAGGAAACTAATACCCAACACTCACATGGAAGTTTCTTCAAGTAATACAAACTATATTCATATGAAAATTTATTTTAAAGAATATAACTGTACAAACAAAAATATATAGTTATATTTATTTTGATCTAGATATATTTAGTAAAATGGTAAAATCGGATTGACTTTAATCTCAAACACCACCTAAAATAAATTTAAGAGAAATAAATACATGAACCTTGTTATTTCAATCTCATTCATTTATGTCAAGGGCATCAATATTGATAACTATAATTACTACTGTGAAAACAATCTAACTGATCCACTCAATAGTTAAATCCTTTGGAAATTTTTAGAAACTCTTTAAAACAAAATAAAAGAAATTGTAATTGCATCCAACCACTGGTGGTTAGTAAAGGAAGGATAAGGGTCAAATATTTGGGGTATTTTCAGAACTCTGTAAAATAATAAAAGAAAATATGTGTATCTGCATCAAATCACAAGGTGGTTTATTAAAGGAATGGGTAAGATCCAGGCGCAGATAGACCACAGATTGGGTGCATCTATTATCACTATGCAATTTTAAAAATTTGATGTGTGTTTAATCAAGGAAATAAAATGTTGGGCGTGCTTAACCCCAGGTCTCGGAATTAGAGCTACGGAAAGGGAGTTTTCAATGCAACATTGTGTTTTGTGAATAATCAAACATGCATAGTAACATTGTAACTGTATCACAGTAACCTTGTATAACTCACACATGGCACTAAGATTCAAACAATTACAACTATGGAAAGGGAGTTTCCAATGCAACGATGTGTGTTGTGAATAATCTCACATGCACAATAACATGGTAATTGTATCACAGTAACCTTGTATAACTCACACATCACGCTAAACCAACGAGTAACCAAGACCTACCTGAAATTAGTCTTATCAGTTCACAATTCTTAAAATCTACTCCAATCCTTTCGAATGAATTACAGAAATGAACCTGGAAATAATTAATCAAATATGCGACCATTATCATAGTTATTACGATATTTCTTTACTTTTTATAAGTATAGGAAGTAGTAGTAGATATTAACTGTCAAAAAAAGTAACCAATTTAGAGAAAATGAATTTATTGTTGAGACGTTGATGACATTTAAAATCCAGATCTTTTCTAATCATTTACGATAAAGAAATCACATTCAAGGGATAAAGGAAATGCAGGCAGGGGCTTAAAAACAAAACGCAACCAAGGTTTGAGTCTGGGGCTCATTCTGGCCATGCTATAAAAATGGAAATAACCTCCAGGAAGAAAAATGAAATGCAACAAGAAAATCATAGCCATAAATAAATCATTCACAACAATAATTCAATCATTCACAGCATAAAATTTGTTGCAAGAAATAAACCAATCGCATGAGTAGATGATAAACCAAACGCAACAAGAATTAAATCCTTCACAGCATAAAATTCGTTGCAAGAAATAAACCAATCGAAAAAAAGTAAAACATCTGGTGAACTTGAGAGACATCCCCAAATTTGTTGTGTGGAAGCACGAGTTTGCAGAGAATAAATCACAATAATTGCAGAGGCTAAGGAGGGAATAAATGCCCATGAGAGAATTCCTTGCTCAGCATAGAAATTATCCTACATTTATTATCCATGAACAAGAAAGGAGGGCATTTGAATATAAATCTTTAACACTTGAGTGAAAGACAGTCGATTCAGCTCCTGGCCAATTTCTCAGGCACAGACTAATAACTTAAAGGATACAGAAAGAGAATATAAAAACACAATTTCTTTGTATTAAAAACAATAAAAACGCAGAGTAAAATAAAATAATGGCCCAAGAACCAAAACACAGTCTTCCTCAGTAATAATACAAACACAATAATAATCCCAACTAGAATTGGAAACTACAATAAAATGTTGTAACAAAAACAAATCTCCGAACATGAATTTAGAGACCCTTTTGCACTTTCACGCGACACACTATCGCCCAGATGAAAATTCATATGCATAACTAAACGATTCTTTTTCTTTTAAAAACATCTACGCAAGCGAGATTTTGACAATAAAGAAAATTATGAAAAATAAATTGAGTTATTATTTAATACAAATTATTCACATGCGTACCATAGCCAAATGCGAAGAACCGGAAGTGACTGTCCCGTGCTCGCACTCCGTCCAGCTCCGACTTGCCGACCAATGAGACCTCACCGATACCTCCCAACTAACACTAGGGGTACTCTTATTCCCTCTGAGTCCTCCAAGACACAAAGGGGGCACAAACACAATACCAGCGAATACTAGCACCCATCTCACCTTGCAAGGTCGAACTACCACTCGTTACCCGAGCTGGGTATCCCAACTCCCACAAGAGAAAGTTCAGTCAAGATGAATTTCGACAGCGTAACATTTCACAAGCCAAATGTGATCCCCTAAACCTCCTTCGCCATCCTTTTTATAGAGTTTTATTAGTCATTAGTTTCCCAAAACCCTCATTAGATTCCTTTTTCATTTAATTAATTTTGAAAAGCCTCCCCTATACACATGTCACCCGATCCCCCAGTTGCACCAAAAAATCAATTTATTAATTAATTAAATTTGTCTATTTCCTTCACCCACCTAAAAACATTCCTAAAAAAGCTCCTCAGGGTCTCAAATTTCCCTTACAATTCTTAAATGACTTACGACTTACTTAATTCCTAGTTGAGTTCATAAATGGAAAGTTCCAAAGGCTAGATTCCTTATTAAGTTAGACATTCCCCCTTTTTCTTTTAAGTTTCCCCTTTTGCTTTGGTTTCCCCCTTTTCTTTAAGTTTCCCTTTTTCTTAAAGTTTCCCCTTTTTATAACTAAGTTCAGAATTAGCAGGTTTTGACAAAAACAACCAAATACCCCTTTTTATTAATTGAACCTTTATTAAAATTTCAAATTTAATTATTGATGCTTGAATTTTCTTTGCCCCCCTTCTTGTTACATGTCTAATTAGTTTTTTTTTTCAAAGGTTCTACTCAGACCTAGGTTTTCAATTCACTACGCTTGGCGACAATTTTTAAGGGAAAAATTTGTTATTAAACTTTACTTATCACATCATTCATTTTAAGGCTGACCTAGTCCTAAGGAGGCATAGTTTTTCTAGGCACTAGGTTTATTCACTTACCTTTTAAAATAGCGATGTTCCCTTCAGGACGCACCACATGCTCCAAGGGTACCACTCACCTCTTTCCTTTTTATTTGTGCGACGTTCCCTTCAAGACGCACTATGTGCTCCAAGGGTGCCACTCGCCTCTCGACTGAATTTGGTAGACGTCAAATCCCTTGAGTCAATACTCTATTAGGTGATCTTGTGAGAGACTAAGGGCCTCTAAGGAATAAGGACCCTGCCTTATTGCGCGCCCTTTAGAATCATCGTGAGCGACTGTCACAGTCTGTCCTCATGACATTGCGGGTCTCCCTAACTAGGTAATCATTAACCT
>JZKD02S1613071.1:94681-115615 GCA_000966675.3 Picea glauca
AAAATTGACTGTAAGAGAAAAACTACTACCAACACTCATATTAACTCTTTAATCATCATTAAAACATGACTGTATAAGGAAACTAATACCCAAAACTCACATGGAAGTTTCTTCAAGTAATACAAACTATATTCATATGAAAAAATATTTTAAAGAATATAACTGCACAAAGTGAAAGATATAGTTATATTTATTCTGATCTAGATATATTTAGTATAAGGTAAAATCAGTTGAATTTACTTTGAAGCACCACCCAAAAGAAATTTAAGAGAAATAAAAACATGAACCTGTTTGTTTTCAATCTCAGTTGTTTATGTCAAGGGAATCAAGATTGATAACTATAATTACTACTGTGAAAACAATCTAATTGATCCACTCAATAGTTAAATCCTTTGGGTGTTTTTAGAAACTCTTTAAAACAAAATAAAAGAAATTGAAATTGCATCCAACCGATGGTGGTTAGTAAAGGAAGGATAAGAGTTAAATCTTTCGGGCATTTTTAGAACTCCATAAAATAATAAAATAAACTTTTTGTATCTGCATCAAATCGCGGGGTGGTTTTTTAAAGGAATGGGTAAGATCTGGGCACAGATAGACCATAGAGTGGGTGCATCTATTATCACTGCACAATTTTAAAAATTTGTTGTGTGTTTAATCAAGGAAATAAAAATGCGGCACGCTTAACCCCAATTCTTCGAATTAGAACTGCGGAAAGGGAGTTTCCAATGCAACGATGTGTGTTGTGAATAATCAAACATGCGTAGTAACATGGTAACAGTATCATAGTAACCTTTTATAACTCACATATTGCGCTAAGATTCAAACAATTACAACTACGGAAAGGGAGTTTACAATGCAACGATGTGTGTTGTGAATAATCTCACATTCACAGTAACATGGTAATTGTATCACAATAACCTTTTATAACTCACACATCGCGCTAAACCAACGTGTATCCAAGACCTGGCTGCAATTAGTCTTATGAGTTCACAACTCTTAAAATCTACTCCAATCCTTTCGAATTAATTATAGAAATGCCTCTGGAAATAAGTAACCAAATATGCGATCATTATCACAATTATTACGGTCTTTCGTTGCTTTTTATAAGTATAGGAAGTGGTAGTAGATATTAACTGTCATAAGGAGTAACCAATTTAGAGAAAAGGAATTTATTGTTGAGAGGTTGATGAAATTTAAAATACATATGTTTTCTAATCATTTTCGATAAAGAAATCACATTCAAGGGATAAAGGAAACACAGGCAGGGGTTAAAAAAAAAACGCAAGCAAGGTTTGAGTCTGGGGCTCATTCTGGCCATGTGAGAAAAATGGAGACAACCTCTAGGAAGAAAAACGAAATGCAGCAAAAAAATCGCAACCAAAAATAAATCATTTGCATCATGAAATAAATCATTCGCAGCATAAAATTCCTTGCAAGAAATAAACCAATCGCAGGAGTATATGATAAACCAAGCACAACAAGAATTAAATCCTTCACAACATAAATTTCGTTGTAAGAAATAAACCAATCGCAGAAAAATAAAACGTTTGGTGAACTGGAGAGACATCCCCAAAGTGGTTGTGTGGAAGCATGAGTTTGCAGAGAATAAATCACAATAATCGTCGAGGCTAACGAGGGAATAAATGCCCAGGAGAGAATTCCTTTCTCGGTAAATAAATTATCCTACACTTATTATCCATGCACAGGAAAGAAGGGAATTTGAATCTAAATCTTTAACAACAGAGTGAAGACAGTCGATTCGTCTCTTGGTTGACTTATCAGGAACAAACTAATAACTTAAAGGATAAAGGAATAGAAGATAAAAAAACAATTTCTTTGTATTAAAAACAATAAAAACACAGAGAAAAATAAAATAATGGCCTGAGAACCAAAACACAATCTTTCTCGGTAATAATACAAACACAGTAATAATCCCAACCAGAACCAGAAACTACAATAAAACACAATAATAAAAGAAAAATTTGAACTTAAATTTAGAGACCCTTTTGCACTTTCACGTGATGCCCTATCGCCCAGATAAAAATTCATATGCATAACTAAAATAATATTTTTCTTTTAAAAACATCTACTCAAGAGATATTTCGAAAATAAATAAATCCATGACCAAGAAATTGAGCTATTATTCAATACAAATTATGCACATGCGTACTTTCTATAGTGGGAAAACCCCCCTATGGACTACACTAAGGTTCAACATGTTGGGAGATCTAACTGTCTAAAAGTCTCCTACTCTTTAGACTACCCTGATTATACCCCACATTCATACAAGAAATACAAAGTAAAAAGGATCCGGTAACTCTACCTTAAAATCTGTGTTCAGTGTCGATCCTTTCATGTTTGATTGCTCCTCGACTACAAGTCTCCTCCCAAGGCTGACCTACATTCACAGAAAGACAAAAAATAAACTATGAACATGTATCTCATATACAAATTAGTGGGTTATATGTCATTATAAAACATAAATCAAACATAAATATTGAACACATCATATTGCGATACAGAAAAAAGTATTCCTTTTATTGATATCACAAAGTTTACTTACAATGAGATCGACGACTACTCCTTGAACCAGGTCCAGACTCCTCTTCACCAAGCTCCAACTTTGCTTCCAAGTATCTCTCTCCTCTCACACTTCTCTCTAGGGAAATGGAATAGGCTTATAATGGAGGAAAAAGACAAGAATGGACAATTCTGGCATAAAACTCAGAAGGTGGGTACAAATTCTAGGGGTAGGGAGGGGATGTGAAACAGGAAGAGCTTCACTGTTCTTATGATTCTCTTAGGAATGAGACCCCAAAACCTCCTTTTGTATGAAAATATGATGGTTATTCGGTTGGGTGACAGGATATAGGCAGTGGGACAATTGGAAAACTACCCAATAGCTCGTAATCTCAACGAATTCCTTGCAACTTTTTAATTTTTGCAACATTTGTGGGTATACCCAGGCTGTAATGGTGCATATAGCATACATATGTGAGCTATAGTGGTGAAGAAAGTGTGTGTATGCAGGAAGTAGTGGTGAAGGGAGCGTACATCTCCAAAAATATGGTTTTTAAGAAGAGCTACTCAGTGATGGCTTGGAAAAAATAACAAGTAAGAGGGCCTGATGCTAGGTATGCATGTATGGCGCAATTTAGGGTTATAATAGATGCCCCATAATGTGTGAGGTTAGAAGAGCATCTGATGGCCGAAATACATTACAAATATTCACCAACGTACGAATCGAGTGAGCTCAGGACCAGAGTTCGAGAGGTTCCATCTGCAACAATAATAATTATCTCACTGAGGCGGGCATACCCATGCTCAGTATGAAATAAATCATGGATGCCAATCAAGTACACTGCAGATCCATGTAATATAAATATAGAAAGTGTAGTTGCGATAAATACACAATGGATCTACATCTCAAAATCAAAGATATACATGTATAGTATCCTTCTTCAAGAAGCCAAATGACACCTGATGGCTGGAGATGAGGCCTTTAGAGATCGAGAAATAACTTAAAGATATTCAAAAATTGGGTAGGAGTGTAATGTGAGTGTATGACTTCACTACCCAGAGGTCTTCGATGACTCATCAAGGAACATACAAGAGGATCTCGGTGATCAGGAAAAGAACTTCATTAATTTTAAACAAAGACTTGATTGGACTTATGGGGATGGCCGAGCATGAGGGAAAGAGAAAAACTACAGAAAGGCCGACTCAGGTTGGGTAAAACTTCCCTTGGACAACAACACGACGGATGATCTAACTCAGGTAGCATGACATTGACATAATTTCACGATGCAGGAGGCAACACAAACTCTCCATGTGTTCGGAAGAATAACCAAATGGAGGAGGACATAGATCTATGTAGTGAGAACAACTTCCTAAGGTCATATTAAATCCCAATGCTTGAAGAAAAATGAAAGGATGTGATTTTTCCAAGGGTGACTCATTATGTTTCCATAAAAATAAAATACTTTTCCCGCCCTCTTTTTGGGGTATATTTGATTTTTTTGTCGTTTTCAATATTTTGAAGAGCTTGAAAAAGAATAAAAGAATGCTACGTTACAAAGGAGGAATGAGTGTCGCAAAGCATACTAGTTCCAAGAACAAGTAACACACTAATTCTCATAGCAAGGAGACATGTGTAGGGAAAGGACACTCGAAAAAATTCCTCCATGGGTCAAGGTGTCAGGTCACAGAGGCAAACTGCTACAAGGCTTGTGTATAAGTCATGCTTCAAAGATTAAATTGAGAGCAACATGGAGCCGGCATTAGGCCAAAGACGCAGAGATGAAACTGTTATTAGCAAGACATGATGAAACCCCCTTCAATGTATTTTTCACGAGCCCAGAGAAGGTAAGCTCAGTGGTTTTTCATTTTTAGAGAGTCTGAAAAAGCATAAAAGAAGACTTCGCTCGAGTACCTTTTTAGAAGGTAGTCTAGTCAGTTCGAAAAAGGGATAAAATAGCACTGAAAATATGTCTATTCGAAACCATTTTAACGAGTGTGACATAGACAAGATCACTCGACAATCTTTTCAATTTTAAGGAGTTTGAAAAGAGATTAACTATGGACTCGCAACCTTTTTCTAGATTTAGTCTCCTTAGCCCAAAAAAGTATGAAATCTACTTAGGATAATTCTCCCAGCGAGATGAATCTCTTGAGGTGTACCTTTTTCCTCCTTAATCTGCAGGCCAGAAAAAGGGGTAAACTCATGCCAATAGATGTTTTTTAACCAATTAACGAGTGTGAAAGAAGAAGGTCACTCGATGATCTTTTCAATTTTAAGGAGTCTGAAAAGAGCTTAACTATGGATTCCGTAGGGGATGTTCTTCTGGACCATTTTAACGAGTGTGAAGAAACAAGGTCACTCAACAATATTTTCAATTTTAGGGAGTCTGAAAAGAGCTTAACTATGGACTCTGTGGGGGTTCATTTTTCATAAATTTAGTCCCTCAGGCCCGAAAACAGGTTAAACTAATACCTGAGAATACTCTTCTAGCGAATTGAAGTTCCTAGAGAATACCATTTTTCATAAAATTGACCATCCAGACTGAAAAAGGGGTAAACTACTATCAGACAAACATGGCTTCAAATTTTAGTTTGGCGAGCGTGAAGGACAACATGATCGCTTGACAATATTTTCATGTTTAAAGAGTCTGAAAATGGCTTAAAAGAAGACTTGTTTTCTGGGAGTCCCAAGGGTGAGGTCAAGAGTGATGACATATCAAATGTATGAGGCTCAATATCGTAATCAGGACAATACTAACAAGGACTCTAGAGCCTAAAGTCATTAATGACAACATGGATAGCCAAAATGCAACCAGGATCTACCTAGGGCATCCATGTAGAGGTAGGCTCTACCACCAAATTATGACACTTCTAAAACAACAATGACGGTTCTGTGTCACAATTTGATGGGTTCGATCCTGTGGCAAAGTGGAAAATACAACGAGATGCAAAAAGTGGAGGTGGAATCCTAACTTAAATGTAAAAATTTGGAAAAATGACTTTTACCAAAGAATCTTTAAAAGTGACCCATCTCCCAAAATGTTTTCCAAACCAAAAGTGAAGTGTATCGTAACATCCAATGAGAAACTCAAGAACCATGTTAAATGATTTTCAAGCCAAAAAAAACAACAAAAGGGTTCAAAAAATGTAAAAAAGGGCTAAAAACATCTATAAATAGAAGCTGGCAGCTCATTATCACCATTGGAAATCGAGAATTGACCAAAAAGCCAAAAATACCCCTTTTCTAAAAGAGTTGATTACGGAAGCTTTAGAGGACGAAACAAACTTCCGCTTGGACCAAGTAAGTACAAATCAACCCCTTTTACATTTCAATACTTCCCTTTTGAATTTATTTTAGTTTTTTGTGGGGCACACACTCCTAAAAGGGGGTAGCCCTACGTGTACGTGGGCTATCCAAGGACAGATCGTGTATGCTCATCGGAAGAAAACAATCTGCCTACATGCATACGCGACTGTGCCCAATACAACCCATGTACACCCTCAAAAACATGGAAAATTTGAAAGTACAAGAGTTAACTCCCCTTTGAAGTTGTCATTTGACAGGATGTATGTCCACTGGAGAGAGAGGGAGCACAAAGACATAGATATCTTGGTCGATGAGGACCTACGGCTATGACCGCATTGAGAGAATACAACTTGTGGAATTTATTCTGGTGTCCATTCATGAAGGAACAACCCAGGTTGTTGAATGCCTTGTTGGACTATTGGAACCCCGATGCTGAGGCGTTCATGCTTGAGGGACAATCGTTGACTCCAAGGATTGAAGACATTTATTTTCTGACTAGCCTCTCTAGGAGAGGTGAACCAGTCAACTTGCATGCTTTTCCCCCTGGTCCCCACAACATTGTTGAGTCAATTGAAATACATTGCGAGGCCGACACTGAGAAAGTAGGTTCTTAGGTTCCAATCTACAATATCACCAACCTATCACTGAAAGTGATAGTTTTACTCATTGGGAAGATCACTGGATCCACGGTCTTACATCAGGCCTCCCATGCATACATGTATTGTGCGGTGCAGTGCTTAAATGCATGAATATTCGACTGGATCACGACCATGCTAGACTGCATGAAGATACAACTCACCGAGTGTCGCGGGTGGAGTAACAAAAAATTCAAATTTGGGACCATTTTGTGCTCATTCTTCTTTGAGAGGGTTCCCAGTCTTAGTCAATGAGAGATAGTGTGAGGGCATGTGGCCTCGCTCCCAGTAGTGTGTATATGGGCAGTGTTGTTGCCACGACAGGGGAGAGGGAGGACCATAGAGGCCTTCGACGATACTTTCTTTGACTGGTGGTCTTGAAAGATTCTGGCTATAGAGGAATATCCCTATGCTAGGATCAACTTCTCCAAGGAACCTGACATGCCCCTACCTACTGGAGTAGAGCAAGGAGAGATAGGTACATTTTCTTTAAAAAAAAATAAAAATTATTTTCTTTTTATATATATAATTTTTATGTGTACCAAAGTATCTGAAAAAGATGTATCTGTTATGTAGAGATGTGGGACGAGTGCATCCAACAAATTTTGTGAGCAACAGGTGGCATCCTCGACTAGAGGAATCACTAGCAGTGATCGTTGGACCAACAACACTAGAAGGGGGAGCTCCAGTCAGAGACGTTGAGAGAGTTTTGAGACAGGTGAAGCGGAACCTCACCACGCTCACTCATACAATGCCCATGGCCGAGATCGAGGTTCTCCCACCATCTATGTAGCCTCATGTATTTGGGGTGCCACATACCTGGGTCCATCTTTTCCGACATTTGGAAAACACCGTCATTCACTATGGCAGGGCCAACAGGCCCTGTGCTTAGCTAGGGTGGACTACTTACATGCCAAGGGCACTCTTTTGTATATATTTTTAGGGCATAAGCCCCGTGATGTTTACCAGACATATTATTTTTTTAGGCTCTTGTGCACACCTATGTACTCTGAGACTTTTGATATATATATATATACACATGCATATTTAAATCTTTTATTTCTTATGGATCACATTTTTACAATGTATGTACATGTTTATGTGTGTGCAATATGCCGATCTAATACATGATTAGATAGAGTATCTGTGATTTGATTTAGTCTCCTAGGAACATGGATATACGTAATGTAATAAAAGAATCATTCTAAGAGATGTACCCTAAGGAATCGTCGGTATAGAGTAGGATCATAAACACGATAAACCCCATTTAACTGGGACACAACCAACTATGCATCTAAATAGACCCGGAGGTGAGAGATACCATGCGACAAAGCGTCAAGAAGAAACTCTATCACTGTGCTATATTTGGCGACATTGCTTTTGGTGTCACCTAAACAAATACCTATAGAAGATAGAAACTGGCTCTGAGGTGTGAAGATAACCCAAGTTGCGGAAGCAAGCCTCTGAGTGTGTCGGCTAGCGTCATCCACGAACCCAATGAAAACTTCTGATTCACTTGACATCTTCCACGGTGAAAAATATGACATCAAAAATGACACGTCCATAAAATAAAAATATAAAACAAACAAACTGTATAAGAACTATACATATGTACAATAAGTCACCCAACGCCACCCACCTACGAGTAATACTTCTTGAGGTAGAGCCCATTTCTAGGCTCCGCTAAATCTTTCCCTTCAGAGTCAACTAGACAATAAGCACCCTTGTTTAGTTCCTCCTTCACGATGAAAGGTCCAAACCACATGGGTTTGAACTTGCGTGCCCCCAAGGGATCCTTATCTTGGTCATAGACAAGGACAAGGTCGTCTTCGGAGAAAATTTGAGGACGAACGAACCAATCATACTGACACTTGAATATTTGCTTGTGAGCCTCATTAGCCAAGGTTGCATCACGTCGCTACTCATCAAGATACTCAAGATATAATAAGCATTCCTCAATAGGTGAAGTGTCTGGAAATAATTGTACTTCCAACTTTAGAGATGGGATTTGGCACTTTATTGGAAAGACTGCTTACAACTCGTAAAGGAGTTGAAAAGGTGAAAAATTGGTTGCAATCTTCACAGATGTTCGGTAGGCCCACAATGTCGAGTACAACATCAAATTCCAATTTTACTTGGATGAGTTGATCCTTCGTTGTATAATGGTATTGAGAGACTTATTCATAGCTTCCACCTGACCATTCACTTGTGGGTAGTAAGGTGATGAGTGTTCTTGACTCAACCTAAGATTTGACATTAACTCAAACATCATTTTGTTTTGAAAGTGAATGCCATGGTTTGTTACAATCTCCTTCGGGATGTCGAACCTTGCTACAATCTGGTTAAAAATAAAGATATTTGTTGTTCCGCCATCATCTTTGAACATTGGCATAGCCTTGACCCACTATGTGAAGTATTTTGCCGCTATGATGATATAATGATGCCCCCTAATTGAATTCGGGTGGCATGTAGTGCAATAAATCCCCCACTTGGTGAAGGGACCAACTGTAATGACAAGAAACATGGGAGTGGGGTGTTCCCTCATCTTCCGAGAGAAGATCTGACACGGGTGGCAGTTCTTGACCGATTCAATGCAATCTTTGATCAATATTGGAAAAAAATAACCTGCTTGTAGAATCTTTTGGGTTGTTGCCAACCCAAACAAATAACCACCACATCCTCCAGTGTGGCAGTCGTTAAGAACGATTTTCGCTTCTTCATGAGTGAGACACCAGTGGAGGATGCAATCTACACCCCGACGATACAAAGTGTCATCGAGAATGAGATATTTTTTCGCCTAATGGCGTATATGTCGACGCTCATTGCAAGAAGCAGAGGAGGGGCACTTCAAAGTCTGGAGATATACTAGTATATCTCCATACCAAGGGTCCGAAGATGAAATCAGAAAAAGATCTCCTTTAATCAGTGATTCTTTGGGTGTAACATCACCTAACTCAACTGGAAGTTCCGAGATAAGTTCCGCAAAGACCAATGACTTCTTAGATTTTGTAGAAACAAAATCCAAGTCAAATTCCTAGAGGATAACTATCCATCTACTAATATTTATGCTGATTACCCATCATGTCAACATGTATTGAAATAGATTCACAATGACAATGACAGTGGTCTTACGAAGCATAATATAATGACAGAATCGTTGGAAAGCATGAACTGCTACCAATGAAATATTTTCAATGTAGGAGTAGTTGATTTCTAGTCCAACCAGGCCTCGACTTAGGTAATAAATCACATGCTCTTTAAGATGATCTTCCTCTTGAACCAAGACCATACCGATGGTCGACTTTGCAGCGACCAAATACAATAAGAAATATTTATTATAATTGGGAGGCTGGAGTAGAGGGGAAGAAGTGAGGGCATGTTTCAACTCTTCAAAGGAGTGTTGAGCAGCTTCATCCCAATGGAAAGGGATTTCCTTCTTCAGTAGACTCATAAACCCTTTAGTGATATTGGCATAGTTTGTGATAAAACGCCGAAGAAAATTCGCTTTACCCTGTAAGCTTTGAAGCTGAGGGACTATGCATGGGGGAGGCAACTGAACTATCACCTCAACATTCAGAGGATCGACCATGATCCCTGTTTTCGAAACTATGAAACCTAGCAGATGACCTGACGTCACACATAAACTACACTTGTTTGGATTCAAGCGAATCTAACAGTAGCAACATCGCTCAAAGATAATTCAAAGGTGCACGGGATGATCATCTCTCTTACGAGATCGTGACGCTAAATCATCAAGATAAGCCTTGACTATATGTCTTAGGTCATGGAAAGAAAAATACATGGCCCACTGAAAAGTGTCTTCAACATTCTTCAGGCCAAAAGGCATCTTTTGATAAGAAAATGTACCACATGGACAGATCAAATATGTTTTATGTTGGTCTTCAGGCTTAATCTGTATCTAATTGTATCCAGAAAAACCATCCATGAAAGAAAAGACCTCACATCCTATTCACTGATCGACAATATGGTCAATGAATGGGGTGGGGAAATTATCCTTTGGATAGGACTTGTTCAAATCATGTAAGTCCATACATATGCGAATTATTACCTACTTTTTTTTGTCTGGAACAAGATTTGACACCCATTGAGTCAACTGAATGGGGTAGATGAAACCGTCTTTGAGAAGTTTCTCTACTTCAGCCTTAATAGCTGTCACTCTCCAAGAATTGACTAGATGAAGCTTCTACCGGACCGGATTGGTGTCAGGATAAGTCATTATTTCATGTTCGATGATTCTTGGATCAATGCTTGGCATTTCATCATAAGATCAGGCAAAAACGTAGCAAAATTATTTAAATAAATCTGTGTAGATTTGAATCTCCTCGRGGGAKAAGTTCTCTCCGATGAAGACATTTTCCACGACGCCAGGGGTTCTAGAGATGTAAATAGGTATCATTTCAKCCATGGTTTCCATATTACCCTCGGCATAAACTGCATGCATAGCTAGAGGATTAATAGGAAAAGACCTATCTCTAGTCATATTCAACACAAATTCTCCTACCTCTATTCTTCTTAAMTCYAGGAGGAAATAAGATCTATGATGGAGATCATCCAAGGGTTTGTCTGGACMAGTCAATGCCTCTAAAATTTCCTCRTCAGAGGGCAATACAAAGTCTAAATAATCAATAGTGGAAAGGGAATCTTGAGCCGCAGACAAGGGCATGGACATGCCAGGATGCCCTATCCCTTCCAGCGAAGCTGATTGTTACACATTATTTTCATCATCCCTATGACCTTTAATGATGTAGACCTATCCTTTGTCTTTAGAAGGTTCAATAGCCTAAATTCCTAAAGAAAGAAGGGAGAAGAAATTTCCCTAGGACAAGTTGTATTTTCCTTTGTAAAAACCCTATTTTGGAGGATTTCTGCAGGTTTCTCTATACACAGGGTGCGGAAATTCCTGGTCTCTATAGGCTGCACTATATCCAGGGTGAGGAAATTCTTGGTTTTCGCAGGTTTAACTATAGCTAGGGTGAGGAAGTTCTTGGTTTCCACAGGTTGCATTATAGCTAGGATGAGGAAATTCCTAGTTTCCGCAGGATGCATTATAGCTAGGGTGAGGAAATTCTTGTACATGGGTAAAATGAGTGTCTTCTCGATGCTTCTAGAAGGAGAATCTTCTATGGTGAGGTGGCCTCTGAACGGTTTGGATATTACTCACTTTCATGATTTAGTGGGATCATCCTAACCTCCTCACCTTATCCTCTTCAGCTTATAAAAGGAGAGGAGCTCTCATCGAGAAAGTTGGTTGAATTTTGCTTGAGATTCTTAGCTTCGTTAGATTGGATTTGAGATTTTCTTTGTCAAGATAGATTGTGAGTAGCTATCAGATCCATGGTCTCAGAATCCTTGGAGAAAGAAGTGTGTGGGAAGCAAGGTATCATTGGAAGGAACCTTACGACATCACGGCATCCAGTTGTAATCTCTCTTCCTATTATTAATATAATACAATGGCATACTTCTTTCCCATATAATTATCTTTATTTTATTGCATAATTCCTTGATCATATGCATAGGTTGTCATTGGATATATTCTCTCTGCTTTCACTTTGGTTGGTTTGTGTCTCACTGTAGAATCAATATCACAAGAGCACCAGAGCTAAGCAGGGACAACAAAGACATAAGGAAGCGATATTCAAAGGTATCTCACTCATCCTTTATTTGATGATAGATTTGATGATTAGAGCCTAGGGAAATCACCATGTTCTGTCTCGTTTTGTTCTAGATCTAGGTGGATCTAGGGTGATTAGTTTATGTATGCATTTACCGATTTATCCTACAACAAAATTGGCAACTCCAATGGGGAACAAAATGTTTTCCTAGTTTTCCTTGTTTTCTTTCTTTGATTGCTTGGTTTATGTTTTCTGAGCACCGGGAGATCCATCTTCACTCTCTGATTGTTAAACTTCACTGAAAAACCTTCTTAATTTTTAATTTTTTCCTTTTTTGTTTGATTTCCGCACTTTACTTTGAGGGACAGTGTGACGAATTAGGATTTTCGCACCCTACTTGTTTAGACCAGTGCAGAAACTCCACACCCTACCCATACTTGTCCTGTGGAAATCAATGATTTCCACACTGTGTTAGTCTACAAGCTACGGAAATTGTGAAAATTTTGATTTTTGATGGTTTCTCCTTACCCAGACCTTGGATTTGGTTTTGGGGTGAATTTTTGGATTTGATGATGATTTTTTTACAGTCTGCTTCACAGCTTCGAAACTACTTTTAGCCATGTTTGCCTCGTTTTTTCTTTTCTTTCTTTTGAAATATTTGGTCTCTTTCTTTGAGTGTGTTTCAGTTACAAAGCGTTGTTTTTATTTAGAATTGTTTAGTGAAAGAATACTTCTTTTTATGAATAAATCGTGTTAAAAGAGAAACTTAGTTTGGGTTGTTTTTGTTTTGAAGTGATTTGTTATTTGTTTGAGTGTCTCTTTGAAACAAAAATTCTAATTTCTTGGTTTACATTAGATTGGGGGCATCCTTGCATTTGAAGTAGTGAAATTGCATGATTCTTGGCATTTTTTTGTCTTAAATTCTTAATCGTGTATTGGTGTACAGTCTATTTTGCTCGTGAATCGTGTATTGGTGTACAGTCTATTTTTCTCATTTATTGAAGATATTGATATTGATGAGTTTTAAAATTTTGGGACATTGGGCATATGGGAATGATAAAAGTTTTCTCCTTCTCGTAGAATAGCTTTCATCGAAATGAAAAGATTGCATCTTCATCTCTTTGCATTACTTTCGAGTCGGTCAAAACACCATATTGTCCACACCATTTTCCTCTTGAGTAACAAAAACCATAAAATAAAGCACTTATAAAAATTGATTAGACATTTTTATATTTTCTGGTAGCAAACCTACATTAGATTAGTTGTAGGGCTTTGGAATAGGTGTGAAAGATAAATTTCCAAAGTTGCAAACAAACATAGAATATTGAGTTAGGGAGCGATGAAATCCACTTATTACATTTTGTCCTGGGAAGCCCTTCTAACACAAGGGTCAATCACGAGGTCACATTGAGACTAGCAGAGTTACTCACCCTGCTTTGTTGGTGTTGGTGTAGATATTGCGCGTATATTGGGGGTCGCTTGAAGGTATACCCACAATGATGAGTGGAAGCCTTCAAGTTGATTTCAGGCTAGATACCCTGCCTTTGTGTGTGGATCATACTGTCGACTGTTTCCCTAAGAATCATTGTAGTAATTGGTAACCTTAGTGGCCTTTCTCTGTAGGTTCTTTACACAAGGTGACTGTGGAGGGGCAAGTTTTCATGGTACCTGGAATCGACGTTGGCCAAAATCATTCGGGCTCCTTGGAGGGTATACCCACGTTTATGTGTGGGATCTTGCACCAAGGCGTAAGTCCATTAAGAAGGTCATCAATGTAACTTTTCCACCCGCTCTATCTCAGCCCCTTCTTACTTTGTTCTTGCGACGTTGGATTTCATCACCAACTAGTGTGCTCGTAGTGAGAAGTTTTTGTTTTCTTTCTTTCTTACTAGATTTTTAGTGTGTGTTGTTTGTTTTCCATAGCAGAATCTAGGTGGATATTTATTTAATGGAGCCAGTTCCTAGAATGACCAATGAAGGAACCACTGCTCCAGGGGAACCTTTTTTTTTTCCTTCTTACAAAAACATTGGTCCTCCTCACATCACTACTTTGAGACTTCCAGGTCTCACAATTGGATTACCAATATGGTTTTTTTCCACTTAGGTAGTCCTGAATGCAGTTAGTTATTCATTTGTAAGCACTTACCCCCAAGAGCATCAACCTCATGTTGATCCTTCACCTTCTTCACCAGTAATATATTTTTCACCTTCTCCACTTGCAAGGTCTTCTTTCATTTCATATTCTTCATCGAGTGAAAGCTCCGAAGCTAGTAACTCGGTGGATAGGAAGACAAAGAAAAGGAAGAATAAGAAGAAGAAAAATAAGCAAGAATCCACACTTCCAACCACTGCGAGACATGTTGGAAAGAAACCAGTTACTGTTAATCGTGTTGGGAGTGTTGATGATGTCAAGATCACCCAAACAACCCATAAACCCAAGTACCCTTGTAGGCTTTTTAAGCAGAGCCATCTCCTTAAGGATTTCCCTGATCTATCCAAGGTTATAAAAGCATGGTCTGCACACGCTCACCAACCCATGTCATTAGCCTCTGAACAACATGTTGTTGACCTCATGTCAACTAGTCACGATATAGTTGGGAAGAAGAAAAGTAGAGCCAAGTTCCCATGTATGTTATGCAAAGGGTGTCATCTAACTCATCTTTTCCCTCATATGGAAGAAGCCTCAAACTTCCTGGAAGACATGACTATTTCACAACCTCAATTTCCAGTGGCTTATCACAAGCTTACTCTCGACCCACCTGTAGTTGATGGAATGATCAATCTTTCCCCTCCGTCGGTCAGTCTGGTTGATCATGTAATCAATATGGTCACATCCTTAGTTGAACCAGTTGACAAAGTGGTCGATATGATCCCATCATCGGTTGATCCAACTCTCTCGTTAGAGAGTGAAACCCAAGTGGTTGTTTTGATCCCATCCTCAGTCAATCCCACTCTCCCATTAGAGAGTGACACCCAAGTGGTCGATCCGTTTCCACCAGTCGACCCCATTCTCCCCTTAGAGAATGAAACTCAAGTGGTCGATTTGATGTCATTATCACTCGATCCTACTTTCCCACTCGTGAGTAAATCTAATACTGCCCATGTTTTTATCGTTGATACAGACTCTACCATCCCAGGGGGGGATTTCTCCTCATGTGGAACCCCCTCCAAGTAATGAGACCATCCTTTTTAATTGGGGTGTGCTAACTAGACCTCGTCTTCCCTCTCACATTCCTTTCCATATTACAGTATAGGTTTGTGGTCGGGACATTCCTCAGACATTGATAGATGAAGGTGCATCCATTAGTATTTTGTTCTATCTTGCTTGGAAAGCTTTGGGTTGTCCTCAACTTGCACCAGTTACGCAAAATCTGTTAGATTTTAACAGATGAACCAGTCAACCTTTAGGGACCCTTCCTCATTTTCCTATAACTTTGGGAGGGAAAACTGTCTTTATTGATGTCATGGTAGTCCAATACCCCTTGTATTTTTCTTTACTCCTTGGGCGAGATTATGTCTATGCCATGAAAGCTATTGTATCCACTCTTTTTTGTGTGATATCTTTCCCTCACGATGGAAGAATTGTGACCATTGATCAAATTTCATTTTTTGGTCCTGACTTGACCTCAATGACCTCCCTACACAGTTCTTATATGTAGATGGTATCTCCCTTGCCATAGGTCAATTATGTGGCATTGTCTCCCATGCCTTCTGTTGCCGATGACAATGACTTGGATCCAGTAGTTGGCATGGTGATATCTTTGGTAGGGCTATTGGAGCCTGACCTATTTACCCCTATCGTGACCCTCGACATGTGTTCCTTCCAGAGTGTGTTTCTTCCATCAAGTGAATATCTCTTTGAGGCCATGACCCCATTTCATCCCTTGACATGGTGTCCTTCCAGAGAACTGTCCTCTTGGAAGTCGTGATCAAGAAGAAAGTATTGAGCATGGTTTTTTGATTTCAAGATCATTAAAAAATGAAACCATCTTTGAGCATTTTTTTTTGATTTCAAGCTCATTAAAAAATGAAACCAGCCTTGAGCATAGTTTTTTTATTTCAAGCTCGTTAACAAATGAAAATAGTTATGAGGATAGATTTTTCATTTCTGTGGCAACCTCGTTAAATAATGAAAAAGAAGTTATGAGCATAGTTCATGTTTCTGTGTCAAGCTCATTAAAAAATGAAATAGTTTTCCCCCTCTCTGTTTGAGTCAAGTCCTTCGTCTAGTATTTGAAGCTTCATTTCATTCACCTTTGCAGTTGAATGAAATGAAGCCTGGGGGGGCAATGCTTTCAGCCTCTAGACTTCATACTAAAGTTAAATCGCTAGCTTCTTAAGTTGGGGGCTAAGTACCAACCATGCGAATCTGTGAACCATGCATTGGGAATTCACAAGCATAGTTTCCTCTAGTTCGAGCTTGTGTAAAANAAATACATTGCGAGGCCGACACTGAGAAAGTAGGTTCTTAGGTTCCAATCTACAATATCACCAACCTATCACTGAAAGTGATAGTTTTACTCATTGGGAAGATCACTGGATCCACGGTCTTACATCAGGCCTCCCATGCATACATGTATTGTGCGGTGCAGTGCTTAAATGCATGAATATTCGACTGGATCACGACCATGCTAGACTGCATGAAGATACAACTCACCGAGTGTCGCGGGTGGAGTAACAAAAAATTCAAATTTGGGACCATTTTGTGCTCATTCTTCTTTGAGAGGGTTCCCAGTCTTAGTCAATGAGAGATAGTGTGAGGGCATGTGGCCTCGCTCCCAGTAGTGTGTATATGGGCAGTGTTGTTGCCACGACAGGGGAGAGGGAGGACCATAGAGGCCTTCGACGATACTTTCTTTGACTGGTGGTCTTGAAAGATTCTGGCTATAGAGGAATATCCCTATGCTAGGATCAACTTCTCCAAGGAACCTGACATGCCCCTACCTACTGGAGTAGAGCAAGGAGAGATAGGTACATTTTCTTTAAAAAAAAATAAAAATTATTTTCTTTTTATATATATAATTTTTATGTGTACCAAAGTATCTGAAAAAGATGTATCTGTTATGTAGAGATGTGGGACGAGTGCATCCAACAAATTTTGTGAGCAACAGGTGGCATCCTCGACTAGAGGAATCACTAGCAGTGATCGTTGGACCAACAACACTAGAAGGGGGAGCTCCAGTCAGAGACGTTGAGAGAGTTTTGAGACAGGTGAAGCGGAACCTCACCACGCTCACTCATACAATGCCCATGGCCGAGATCGAGGTTCTCCCACCATCTATGTAGCCTCATGTATTTGGGGTGCCACATACCTGGGTCCATCTTTTCCGACATTTGGAAAACACCGTCATTCACTATGGCAGGGCCAACAGGCCCTGTGCTTAGCTAGGGTGGACTACTTACATGCCAAGGGCACTCTTTTGTATATATTTTTAGGGCATAAGCCCCGTGATGTTTACCAGACATATTATTTTTTTAGGCTCTTGTGCACACCTATGTACTCTGAGACTTTTGATATATATATATATACACATGCATATTTAAATCTTTTATTTCTTATGGATCACATTTTTACAATGTATGTACATGTTTATGTGTGTGCAATATGCCGATCTAATACATGATTAGATAGAGTATCTGTGATTTGATTTAGTCTCCTAGGAACATGGATATACGTAATGTAATAAAAGAATCATTCTAAGAGATGTACCCTAAGGAATCGTCGGTATAGAGTAGGATCATAAACACGATAAACCCCATTTAACTGGGACACAACCAACTATGCATCTAAATAGACCCGGAGGTGAGAGATACCATGCGACAAAGCGTCAAGAAGAAACTCTATCACTGTGCTATATTTGGCGACATTGCTTTTGGTGTCACCTAAACAAATACCTATAGAAGATAGAAACTGGCTCTGAGGTGTGAAGATAACCCAAGTTGCGGAAGCAAGCCTCTGAGTGTGTCGGCTAGCGTCATCCACGAACCCAATGAAAACTTCTGATTCACTTGACATCTTCCACGGTGAAAAATATGACATCAAAAATGACACGTCCATAAAATAAAAATATAAAACAAACAAACTGTATAAGAACTATACATATGTACAATAAGTCACCCAACGCCACCCACCTACGAGTAATACTTCTTGAGGTAGAGCCCATTTCTAGGCTCCGCTAAATCTTTCCCTTCAGAGTCAACTAGACAATAAGCACCCTTGTTTAGTTCCTCCTTCACGATGAAAGGTCCAAACCACATGGGTTTGAACTTGCGTGCCCCCAAGGGATCCTTATCTTGGTCATAGACAAGGACAAGGTCGTCTTCGGAGAAAATTTGAGGACGAACGAACCAATCATACTGACACTTGAATATTTGCTTGTGAGCCTCATTAGCCAAGGTTGCATCACGTCGCTACTCATCAAGATACTCAAGATATAATAAGCATTCCTCAATAGGTGAAGTGTCTGGAAATAATTGTACTTCCAACTTTAGAGATGGGATTTGGCACTTTATTGGAAAGACTGCTTACAACTCGTAAAGGAGTTGAAAAGGTGAAAAATTGGTTGCAATCTTCACAGATGTTCGGTAGGCCCACAATGTCGAGTACAACATCAAATTCCAATTTTACTTGGATGAGTTGATCCTTCGTTGTATAATGGTATTGAGAGACTTATTCATAGCTTCCACCTGACCATTCACTTGTGGGTAGTAAGGTGATGAGTGTTCTTGACTCAACCTAAGATTTGACATTAACTCAAACATCATTTTGTTTTGAAAGTGAATGCCATGGTTTGTTACAATCTCCTTCGGGATGTCGAACCTTGCTACAATCTGGTTAAAAATAAAGATATTTGTTGTTCCGCCATCATCTTTGAACATTGGCATAGCCTTGACCCACTATGTGAAGTATTTTGCCGCTATGATGATATAATGATGCCCCCTAATTGAATTCGGGTGGCATGTAGTGCAATAAATCCCCCACTTGGTGAAGGGACCAACTGTAATGACAAGAAACATGGGAGTGGGGTGTTCCCTCATCTTCCGAGAGAAGATCTGACACGGGTGGCAGTTCTTGACCGATTCAATGCAATCTTTGATCAATATTGGAAAAAAATAACCTGCTTGTAGAATCTTTTGGGTTGTTGCCAACCCAAACAAATAACCACCACATCCTCCAGTGTGGCAGTCGTTAAGAACGATTTTCGCTTCTTCATGAGTGAGACACCAGTGGAGGATGCAATCTACACCCCGACGATACAAAGTGTCATCGAGAATGAGATATTTTTTCGCCTAATGGCGTATATGTCGACGCTCATTGCAAGAAGCAGAGGAGGGGCACTTCAAAGTCTGGAGATATACTAGTATATCTCCATACCAAGGGTCCGAAGATGAAATCAGAAAAAGATCTCCTTTAATCAGTGATTCTTTGGGTGTAACATCACCTAACTCAACTGGAAGTTCCGAGATAAGTTCCGCAAAGACCAATGACTTCTTAGATTTTGTAGAAACAAAATCCAAGTCAAATTCCTAGAGGATAACTATCCATCTACTAATATTTATGCTGATTACCCATCATGTCAACATGTATTGAAATAGATTCACAATGACAATGACAGTGGTCTTACGAAGCATAATATAATGACAGAATCGTTGGAAAGCATGAACTGCTACCAATGAAATATTTTCAATGTAGGAGTAGTTGATTTCTAGTCCAACCAGGCCTCGACTTAGGTAATAAATCACATGCTCTTTAAGATGATCTTCCTCTTGAACCAAGACCATACCGATGGTCGACTTTGCAGCGACCAAATACAATAAGAAATATTTATTATAATTGGGAGGCTGGAGTAGAGGGGAAGAAGTGAGGGCATGTTTCAACTC
Source organism: Picea glauca (assembly GCA_000966675.3). Lineage (NCBI taxonomy): Eukaryota > Viridiplantae > Streptophyta > Pinopsida > Pinales > Pinaceae > Picea > Picea glauca. The sequence goes on from JZKD02S1613071.1 coordinate 114,658, forward strand.
TTCAAAGGAGTGTTGAGCAGCTTCATCCCAATGGAAAGGGATTTCCTTCTTCAGTAGACTCATAAACCCTTTAGTGATATTGGCATAGTTTGTGATAAAACGCCGAAGAAAATTCGCTTTACCCTGTAAGCTTTGAAGCTGAGGGACTATGCATGGGGGAGGCAACTGAACTATCACCTCAACATTCAGAGGATCGACCATGATCCCTGTTTTCGAAACTATGAAACCTAGCAGATGACCTGACGTCACACATAAACTACACTTGTTTGGATTCAAGCGAATCTAACAGTAGCAACATCGCTCAAAGATAATTCAAAGGTGCACGGGATGATCATCTCTCTTACGAGATCGTGACGCTAAATCATCAAGATAAGCCTTGACTATATGTCTTAGGTCATGGAAAGAAAAATACATGGCCCACTGAAAAGTGTCTTCAACATTCTTCAGGCCAAAAGGCATCTTTTGATAAGAAAATGTACCACATGGACAGATCAAATATGTTTTATGTTGGTCTTCAGGCTTAATCTGTATCTAATTGTATCCAGAAAAACCATCCATGAAAGAAAAGACCTCACATCCTATTCACTGATCGACAATATGGTCAATGAATGGGGTGGGGAAATTATCCTTTGGATAGGACTTGTTCAAATCATGTAAGTCCATACATATGCGAATTATTACCTACTTTTTTTTGTCTGGAACAAGATTTGACACCCATTGAGTCAACTGAATGGGGTAGATGAAACCGTCTTTGAGAAGTTTCTCTACTTCAGCCTTAATAGCTGTCACTCTCCAAGAATTGACTAGATGAAGCTTCTACCGGACCGGATTGGTGTCAGGATAAGTCATTATTTCATGTTCGATGATTCTTGGATCAATGCTTGGCATTTCATCATAAGATCAGGCAAAAACGTAGCAAAATTATTTAAATAAATCTGTGTAGATTTGAATCTCCTCG
>JZKD02S1613071.1:145227-155536 GCA_000966675.3 Picea glauca
GCCTTAAATTTATGAAAGAAAGTGCCGAGTGGCGAAGCGCCGAGAACCAAATTTAACCATGGTTAGTTTTCTGACCTTTAATCCTTGACCAAGGTTATCACAAAAATTATCGCGTTCTCGGCTCTCGGGGCTGTAAGAAAAGAAACTTGGGTTTGAGGAATGCCGAGGCGCAAAACCTCGACGAAGTCTAATCATGGGTTAAAAGTTTAACCCTAGTTAATATCTTGGGTGGAAATTGAAAACAACTTCGTCGTTTCGTGACTCGGGATGTGTGAACTCAAGGTTTAAAGTATTCGACCTGCGAGACCCCGAAGTGAAACAAAAGAGCGAACATACTCGTGAAAATGGATCTGTTTTGAAAGTGGAAAAGCGTTGCTATCCAGGCAACAAGATTTCAAAATTTTAAGATCTCGGAAGGAAAAAGAAAATCCACTTTAGATTTCAAAAATCAAAAATTGAAAATTCTGCGAGGTAAAAACAAGGGCAGCTCCAACAGGATTCATTGACATTAATGGTGATTTCCCTCACACTTGTTAACGGTATACACTAATGATCGATAATCAAGTGGTTTCTACCATGTTCAACTTCAATACATGTATTCGCATGGTTAGATTCATAGTATAGAGTGGTGGAGATCAATACCCTGGATCTTTTTTGATAGATTCAGGTTGTGTTGGAGTATATTCAGTTTGTACTGTTGCATAGATCCACATTGTATGCCTCATGGCTATGTTCAAATTTGAGTCTTTAACACATAGATTTAGAGTGTATTTTTGGTGGCTATGTTAATATTTGAGTCATAATGGCATGGATCCATAGTGTATGTTTGGTGGCCATGACCTGTATTACTTGACATGGATCTTCACATGTCGACGTTTATGCTTTGAGTCATTTGTATTCTGAGTATGGGAATCCCTACCTCAGTGATGATATATTATTGTATTGTATTTCCTTGTTTGTTGGCAGGTTTCCGACAGATTGTTCCTTGTTCCCTACACACACTTGATAAAGTATTTCAACTATCACTTTGTTCTAACTTCATACTTTGGGGGGCTCTCTGTTACACATTATTTTCATCATCCCTATGAATTTTAATGATGTAAACCTATCCTTTGTATTTAGAAGGATCAATAACCTAAATTCCCGAAGAAAGAAGGGAGAAGAACTTTTCTTGAGAGAAGAAGTTGTATTTTCCTTTGTAAAAACCCTATTTTTGAGGATTTCCGTAGGTTTCTCTATACATAGGGTGTGGAAATTCCTAGTTTCCATAGGCTACACTATAGCCAAGGTGAGGAAATTCCTGGTTTCCGCAGACTGCACTATATCCAGGGTGAGGAAATTCCTGGTTTCCGCAGGCTGCACTATAGCTAAGGTGTGGAAATTCATGTACGTGGGAAAAATGAGAGTCTTCTCGATTCTTCTATAAGAAGAATCTTCTATGGTGAGGTGGCCTCCGAATGGTTTGGATGTTACTCGCTTTCATGATTTAGTGGGATCATCCTAACCTCCTCACCTGATCCTCTTTAACTTATAAAGGGAGAAGATCTCTCATGGAGAAAGTTGGTTGAATTTGGCTTGAGATTGTTAGCTTGGTTAGATTGGCTTTAAGATTTTCTTTGTCAAGATAGATTGTGAGTAGATATCAGATCCATGGTCTCAAAATCCTTGGAGAAAGAAGTGTGTGGGAAGCAAGGAATCGTTGGAAGGAACCTTATGACATCAAGGCATCCGATTGTAATATCTCTTCCTATTATTAATATAATACAGTGGCATGCTTCTTTCCCATAGAATTATATTTACTTTATTACATAATTCCTTGATCATATGCATAGGTTGTCATTGAATATATTCTCTCTACTTTAACTTTGGTTGTTTTGTGTCTCACTACAGAATCAATATCACAAGAGCACCAAAGAGAAGCAGGGACAACAAAGACATAAGGAAGCGATATTCAAAGGTATGCCACTCATCCTTTCTTTGATGATAGATTCGATGATTAGAGCCTAGGGAAAGCACCATGTTTTGTCTCATTTTGTTCTAGATATAGGTGGATCTAGGGATATTAGTTTATGTTTTCATTTACCGATTCATCCTACAACACCGATGGGGAAGGAAGATTCCATGGATCGGTAAAGTAAGTCATACAAAATGACGACAATTGAAAGATATCAGCCCTAGGCTGGTCGAGGACAACACATATCATCTTGACATTGCCAGAAGGAGGAGGGTAATTAAACATACCCATCAAAGGTGGTCACAAACCAACCCCCACATTGACGATGCGAGGCTATGGGTTATTAATAATTGGGATTGTGGATTCCCCTGATGAAGGGTTGGGAATGGAGAAGGACAATTGATCAATGGTCATTATTCGACCCTCGTGTGGAAACAACAAGACCCGAAAAACTGTGGAAACCACTACATGCATGGAATATGTCCAACTCCTTCCTAACAACAAGTTGTAGTCGAGAGGTGCATCGACCACTTCAACTTCGACGCACATGGTCTTCCCTCCTGACTACATGGGGAAAGAAGGGATGATTCCATGTGGTCTTAAAGAATGACCATTGAAATCAATAAGAAGAGTAGGTGATGGAGACAAAATGGGTTGGCCAATGGCCTTACAACACACCAATGAAATCACTCATGTCGAGGTGCCCTCATCAACCACTGTGTGAAAAATATTCCGAGTAAAATATTTCATGGGGTGAGCCACTACTATATGAAACACAATGTGGTATGGGAGATGAGGCTTCAATTCAGTCGTATCAAGCATGATCATTCCTGGATTACAGGTCTCAATGGATCCTAAGGTAGCTAACAAAGCCTTTCTCTACGAAGGGCAGCTCTAGAGGAACTCCAAAGTAGACATCGTGCAAGGGGTTTGTGAAAAATCCTCCACCACATATTAATTTTGGGTGGCCTTGGCATTTGGATTATGCAAAGATTTATTTCTCCGATTGTCTTCTCGATATGGAGATGAACAGATGGTTTTAAAACTTCTTTACCCTTCTCAAAAGTTTCAGGCATTCCGTAATCATGTGCCCTAGTCGTTATGTAGGCATCATATTTCATCATATACACATTCGCAGATGAAGGATTACTAGAAGATGGAGGAGGTGCCTGACTTCCCCCATCCGTGCTCAAAGAGGCTTGAGTTAAATGTTTCCCATGAGGAAATGGGTTCATTAACATAGTAGGCTATTGCTGTGACAGTAATGTTTGGGCCTCCACAAGCTGAGGGCACAAGTGTGTCGGGTGGTCTTTTGTGCAAAGGTTACACCGATACTTCGACTTTCTTTTCTTTGTGTTTCCCCCGCCAGAATTGTTGGTGGGTTTCTTATCCCCCTTACCCTTCTTTCATTGTTTCTTCTTTCCATCAGGCTTTTGGTTGGCCTTCGGGTTTGTCGATATCACACTTTGTACATCCAACGTTTGAGTAGGGGGAGTAGTTGAACTAGTGGTTTGGTTGGTCGTTGTTTTTTGTATCGATAATTGTTGTAATTGATTTGATAACTGCTCAGTGGGCTTCAATTGTGTTGAACCAACTATAAAATCGACATGTGGTCTGTACTTGTGTTCAAAAGCTTTTGGAAAGGGTTTCCCCCTACCGATATGATGGGCATAGGTACTGAGCCCTGCCTAGGGTTCAATTGACCATGGAAGGGATTTCCCCTGGTCTGCATCCCTGATGAGAGGATTGATCCCTGTCATAGATTCCAGGGTCATTGAGAGGTTTTTTCCCCTATGCAGGAATAGTACCCTACACAGGATTTTTTTGTCCAAAACCATGGTTGCCCCCGGCCAAGACAGATGTTGAAGAGAATGCATTGTTACCAAATGCACTGAACAAAGAGAATGGAAAATAACCCACCAGTGTGGTGTTGGAAGAAGGTCCTTGACTACCTTCTCCGAACAAGATGTAGTTCATGTTCGACTAGACAATCTATTGAGAAACGTTGCCGAGTGAGGTGGATGAAGGAGGTATGTGACCTCCGCCATAAGAGAAAGCATTATAGAGGGCTTATGTGCCCCCCATGGACCCTTGTAGAGGAGCGTTTGAGCTCCCTTCCTCCATACCCATAGTATGTAGAGTGGAGTAGGTGAGGACCGATTTCATATCAAATCCAGGAATCCCATATGAAAATGGAGGAACCATCGCACTCTATGTGAACGGTGCAATGATCGCCACCATAGAAGGAATCAGACCGCTTCTTGAAGTAGAGGCAGTCGAGATCATAGTGGTTCGGACCTGCGAAGGTGAGTTAGGAGGCAGAACACCCCCAGTGGTGGCAGCCATAGAGGGAGTGTGAGGACTCCCTGACGAAGTAGAAACATTTGCTTCAATTGTTGCTTGCAAGACTATTTGATGCTCATGATGCATTACCCTTGGGGGGAAACCTTGTACCACGATGGGCACCAACAAGTCAATGATCGAAGGGTTATGTGGACTGAGAGATTCCTCTTCAAGATCATAAATAGTTGGTTCCTCTGAATATGAGTGTTTTCCTCTCAGAGATGGCTTGGGAATAGTTTCCTGCAGCCTAGTCACCTCAAATGACCCTTGTTGGTCAAGTCTTCGCCGTAACAGTGATGGTGGTGGCTCCAAATTAACTGGCAGCGAGCCCATAAACATTTGCGAATGGAGGGGCTCTTAATCTTCCACTATGTGAGAAGATCAATAACAAAGTAAGTATTTTTTAACGTTGAATACCAAACACACACTATAAAATTTTCTACAAGATAAAGCAAGAAAACCACTAACTAGTTTGATGAATAGTTACACCATCCAACACTAGATAAACTTACTGATGCAAGTGAAACTCAAACATGGAAGCACCCTTTGGGTATACTTTGCAAAGTGTGGCCCGATGTATGCCCTAGGTACTACGGTATACCCCTGCAGTCACATTTGTAAGTCCCTAAAATAAAGGCAACTAGGTTTCCAACTCGTGAACAATCACAGGGCAGGTACAGTCAATAGTTGGGTGGACTGCAATGAGTAGGGTATCAAGCCCGAAACCTATTGAGGGTATCGAAAGCAAGTGTTTCAAAATATGACTGAGGACCTTGAATGGATTCGAGACCCACGAAGATCCATGGAAAATGCAATCAACAAAATCCCAAGACAAGTCCTCTATATGTGTTCCCCACTATGCTTGGTCTGGCTTTGGAGGGGTTGTCTCCACTACCTTTCTGTACACAACCTCATGTTTAGCTCCTGTGTTAGAGGGAGGTCCCAGATGAATTTCACATTTACTAGAATTTTTACACTCCCTATCATAGACTTGTACGTTTGTTTTATAGCCTTGAAGAGTTTCCTCTCCAACCTAAATCAAGGCTCTAGCCTAGACTAGTTGATGGTCCCTACAAACATAAAGCCTAGTTAATTTTAATTTAGCGCTAATTTTAAGTGGCTTGTCTTAAGTCAAGGAAACAAAAATGAAACTAGTCGTGTATTTTAAGAGACGAAAGAGAAGAACTCTAAATTACTTCTTTTTGACAAATAAAGATTTGCAAATTTAAACCCTTTAACCAACTTTTCGTAACTACCTTTTCTAAGATCTTTTAAAATAAAAGCCTAAAACGAAATTTCACTCGACTACGAGCTACTTAAATTTCTAAGGATTTAGTAAAGAACTTAAACAAGAAATCTTCTTCATGACAAGTAAATACAACTAACATAACTACTTACTCAAACAAAGAAATTAAATATTTATTTATTTATTTTTATGCTTCAAAATAAGAAACTTGAAATAAATTATTTTTATTTTCTTCTAAAGAAAGTAAAAGGGAAAAAGTGAAGACAAGACAAGACAAGACCAAAAACTGACTTCTGGTCTACTGTGGATTGCAGGGAGTAACTGACGATACAAAATAGGCTGATCAGAAAAGACTCACAAAATCATCTCAAACCCTTTCAAAGAAAACACAAGCAATATTTTAAAAGAAAAAAAAAATTGATGTCAAACCTGGGATAAATACTGTAACTATAGAGACCAGTACTAAATAAAAAACCCCTGAGAATTCAAACTTCAATCAGTGAAGAGGCTGAATGCCCCTTCTTAAGGAAAAAGATTCTTGACACATGCACACTACTAACACTTAAGCATCCTGCGTATGTACACGGGCTGTCTAAAGGTAGGGCATGTATGTACGAGTGTAGACCCACTACAGGCCACATACACCTCTGTAACTTTTGAAAAAATAAAACTAACAATCATGATGAAAAGGAATGGAGTATTGGTATGGCAGACCAGAATCCCTTAAAGACTCAAAAAATTACGGAAACTCAAAAAAAATAATCAAACCAATTAAAACACCTATACACTATCCCCTGAAACCCTTGAGGTTTCCCCAGTATGGTCGTCAGTTCTTCTATAGCAAGAAACCCCCACTATGGACTACACTAGGGTTCAACCTGTAGGCAAATCTAACCATCTAAAAGTATCCTACTCTTTATACTACCCCAAATATACCCCACATTCATACAAGAAATACAAAGTAAAAAGGATATGATAACTCGACCTTAAACTCCACGTCCGGTGTCGATCCTTTCGAGTTCTATTGCTCCTCGATTACAAGTCTCCTCCCAAGGTTGACCTGCATTCACAGAAATACAAACAAGAAACTACAAACATGTATCTCATATATGAATTAGTGGGTTAGATGCCAGTATAAAACATAAATTAAACATAAAGATTGAACACATCATATTGCGGGACAAAAAAAGTATTCCTTTTATTGATATCACAAAGTTTACTTGCAATGAGATCAATGACTTCTCCTCGAACTGGGCTTGGGATCCTCTTCACCAAGATCCAACTACGCTTCCACGTATCTTTCTCCTCACACAATTCTCTCTATGGAAATGGCATAGACTTATAATAGAGGAAACATGCAAGAATGGACAATTCTGGCACAAAACTCACAAGGTGGCTACAAATTCTTGGGTCAAGGAGGGGATATGAAATAGACAAAGTTTCAATGTTCTTATGCTTCTCTTAGGAATGAGACGCTAATGCCTCCTTTAATATGACAAAAGGATGGTTATTCGGTTGGGTGATGGGCTATAGGCGGTGGGATAGTTGGAAAACTACCCAATAGCTCGTAATCTCAACGAATTCCTTGCAACTTTTTAATTTTTTCAACATTTGTAGGTATATACGAGTTGTAATGGTGAAACTAGTGTACGTATGGAAGCTGTAGTGGTGCAGAAAGATTGTGTACATGGACAGTAGTGGAGCAAGGTGCGTACATATTCAAAAATATAGTTTTTAAGAAGATCTGCTCAGTGATGGCTTGGAAAAAGTAGAAATTAAGAGGGCCTGATGCTAGGTATGCATTTATGGTGAAATTTAGGGTTATAATAGTACCATAGCCAAATGCGAAGAGCCATAAGTTACTATCTTGTGCTCGTGCTTTTTCCTACTCTGACTTGTCGACCAATGAGACCTCACTGGTACCTCCCAGCCAACGCTAGGGGTATTCTTCTTCCCCATGAGCCCCCAGAGCCACAAAGGGGCCATGCACACAATACCAAAGAATACTAGCACCCAAATCACCTCCCAAGGTTGAGCTACCACTTGTTACCCAAGATGGGTATCGCAACTCCTACAAGAGAAAGTTCAGTCAAGATGAATTTCGGCAGCGTAACGTTACGCAAGCCAAATGTGATCCCTACACCTCCTTCGCCATCCTGTTTATAGAGTTTTCTTAGTCATTAGTTTCCCAAAACCCTCATTAGATTCCTTTTTTGTTTAAGTAATTTTGAAAAACATCCCTCGTACACATGTCGCCCGATCCCCTAGTTGCACCATAAAATCAATTTATTAATTAATTAAATTTCTCTATTTCCCTCACCCACCTAAAAACGTTCCTAAAAACTCTCCTCGGTGTCCCACAATTCCCTTACAATTCTTAAATGATTTAGGCCTTACTTAATTCCTAGTTGAGTTCATAAATAGAAAGTTCCAAAGGCTAGATTCCTTACTAAGTTAGACATTCCCCCTTTTTCTTTTAAGTTTCCCCTTTTCCTTAGGTTCCCCCCTTTTATTTAAGTTTCTTTTTTTATTAAAGTTTCCCCTTTTCATAACTAAGTTCAGAATTAGCAGGTTTTGACAAAGACAACCAAATACCCCTTTTTATTAATTAAAACTTTATTAAAATTTCCACTTTAATTATTGATGCTTGAATTTTATTTACCCCTCCTTCTTGTTAGATGTCTAATTATTTTTTTTTGTTCAATGGTTCTACTCAAACCTAGGTTTTCAATTCACTAGGCTTGGCGACAATTTTTAAGGGAAAAAATTGTTATTAAACTTTATTTATCACATCATTCATTTTAAGTTCGACCAAGTCCTAAGGAGGCATAGTTTTTCTAGGCACTAGGTTTATTCACTTACCAGTTAAAATCACGACGTGCCATTCATGACACACCACGAGCTCCAAGGGTGCCACTCGCCTCTTTCCATTTTATTTGCATGAGATTCCCTTCAAGATGCACTATGTGATCCAAGGGTGCCACTCGCCTCTTGACTGAACTTGGTAGACGTCAAACCCCTGGAGTCAATACTCCGTCAGGTGATCTTGTGGGAGACTAAGGGCCTCTAAGGAATAAGGACCCTGCCTTATTGTGTGCCCCTTAGAATCATCGTGAGCGAATGTCACAATCTTCCCACACGACATCATGGGTCTATAGAATTAGGTAATTGTTAACCTACAGTTCGAGACATGACGAGAGTGCTAGTAGGTTGTGGCAGGGATACTGCCACACCTCTCCCTCAATATCTATGGTTGTCATGCATGATTCCTTTACTCCTAATGCGAGTCTAGTCATCAATCTATCGTTAGCCTGCATCCATCAAGAAATCATTTCATCAATAATAATCAACATCATAATATCTAATCATATGTACATATGTCACATCAACAACATTCAAACCCTAACGGTCAACTCCTTGACTGGATCCAAAGTCCCAGGAGTTTCATCGATGCCTCGACATCCTCAACATCCAGAGTCATTCACACTGAAGAGAAACCAATCAATAGCACCTGTCTATGTAAATACAACAAAATAACATATCATCTGTTATCTCTCCAGGAAACTACTTAGGGTTGTAAACTAAGTATGCCTGGTAACTTAAGAAATGGATTGTTTTCAATAGGTGGATCAATGGGATACTAATATAGTGCAATGAAAAGATTATTTATCAGATAACTAAATGAACCAGTGCTTTTAGGAACTGTAAATCAGAGGCTAGATAACAAAATAGGTGTGAAGAATATAGCTTCACGACATGACACGTTGGCATATAGGCATGACACGTTGGCATATCTTCAAAATAAGTTTGAAACAAACTGTAGTGATCTCGTCCTCAAAACTTGGCCACAGAACTTTCAACAACACGACCGTTTAAAACTTTCACGGGTTAGCTGTTGAAAGCTAGCGCTTTCAACAGCTAACGGGTAGCGAAAAAGTGGTCGGGTGCTGTTGAAAGTCGCGATATGCACAAAAAGGAGCTTTTCGCCTTCAAAATTTAATTCTAACTGAAATCAACTGAGACCTGACCTTTCACCTTGCGTGTTGACCGCCACCTGAGCTAGGACTTGCAGGTCTGGATAAGACCTTTGCTTCAGCTTTCGTTTCAACCCTTTGATTCGTCGTTTGAGGTGTCGAACAAGCAACTTCATTCTGCTGCAGTTGTTTAACGAGCCTTTCCTTCTTCCTTTTCTCCTTGACGCTCTGCTTGGCTAACCTTTCGAATGTTGCATTCGTTTGGGCAAAGTTGTCAGACAATCTTCTATATCTTTCTTTTATCACTCGCTCCAGGACTTTCTGTTGAGCAATCACTTCCCTGAGGTGTCTGATTTTCTGGGCTTTATTTGGCCCAGATTTCTTTGACGATTCTCCCTGTTCTGTTTTACTCAATGTGTCATAATTTTGAGCGCATTCTGCAGATTGTTCAGAGTCTTTGATGGCATGAGACTGATCCTTCTGCTCAGACTCTGAATTTGAGTAGGGTAGATTTAAGAGACTTTTACCAGTGCTCTGTTGTGTAGGGTGGCATGATTCCTGCTGTACAATTGGCTCTGTACTCTGCTCGAATTTTAATTTCCTCTTCGAACTGTGAGGTTTTATCTCTGATATCTCCTCTTCTGAAGGTGCTGCTATGGCCCTTCTTCTCTTTATGTTGCTTTGAGGAGAGACTTTCTTCTTGGACTCTGTCATCTGTTCAATTGCAGTTTGGTTTTGAGTCTCGAATCCTTCCCAAAACAAGAAGTGTTCCCAACTTCTCCCCTGTAACTT
>JZKD02S1613082.1:79056-93397 GCA_000966675.3 Picea glauca
ATGCACATTTATTGTAAAAATACAAACATATAAAATATTTCATCTATATTTAAAGAGCTTCTCTTAGCTTCAAGAATCATAAATTCTCTACTAACGAGACCAACCACGAGAAGGTAGAAGCTCATTTGGTCCCTCCCCCTCACAAATCTAATTAAACTACTATCATCACTCTCCCAATACCCATCTAATTCATTTTCTACCCATCTATTTCATTTTTTACACCATAAAAAATTGTAAATACAAAAATACAAACATTAAACCAAACAAATTCTAAGTTTAACACAAACAACAAATATTCATATATACAATTACAAATACACAATTAAATTTAATATCACAAAAAATATTAAAAATTCACATTGAATACATTACACATTACAAACATACAAAAATAAAGTAAACAAAACATTCATAAAGTTTAAGCCAAAATTTGATCACTACACAAGCAAATTTTAAACCCAAACAACAAATACTGCTAAACATGGAATATATTACACATCACAAACATACAAAATAATGTAAACATTAGTAAATAAAATCCACTCATTTCAAAGTACAAATCAATGTCATACGCATTCAATGTAAATACCCAAACATATTAATGAAACCCAAACAAACATTATTAACATCAACAAAAAATATTAAAAATTCACTCATACAAAATATTAATCTAACACCAAGCATTGCTAAATAAACTTCACACATTCAAAAGTATAAATCAATATGGCATACACATTCATTTTAAATATCCAAACACATTAATGAAACTCAAACAACATTCTTATACACAATCATAAATACACAGACATACATCATGTAAACATTGAGTATTGTTAAATAAAACACATACATCTCCCATTCATTGTAAATACACAAACATTTAAATGGAATCCAAACAAAAAACATTGCTAAAAAAAATTCACGCACATACAAAACATTACGCATCAAATTTTGATCAGTGCTCAACCAAAAATTGTAAATACATAAACAAACAAGTATAATGTAACCACCAATTATTACTAAATGAAACACACACAAACTCGCACACATTTCAAAGTATACAGTCATGAATACACATCAAATTTTGATCATTGAAAACTCACACATTCAAGAGTACAAATCAATATGACGTACACATTCATTTTAAATATCCAAACACATTAATGAAACTCAAACAACATTCTTACACAATCATAAATACACATAGACATAAATCATGTAAACACCAAGTATTGTTAAATAAAACACATACATCTCGCATTCATTGTAAATACACAAATATTTAAATGGAACCCAAACAAAAAACATTGTTCAAGGAAATTCACATATTTCAAAGTATTGAAAATTCTCACACACACAAAACATTACACACCAAATTTTGATCAGTACAATCACGAATACACATCAACAAAAAATATTGAATATTGCACATCAAATTTTGATCATTGAAAACTCATACATTCAAAAGTACAAATCAATATGTTGTACACTTTCATTTTAAATATCCAAACACATTAATGAAACTCAAACAACTTTCTTATACACAATCATAAATACACATAGACATACATTATGTAAACATCGAGTACTGTTAACCAAATTTTGATCAGTGCTTAACAAAAAATTGTGAACACATAAACATACAAGAATAATGTAATCACCAATTATTACTAAATGAAACACACAAACTCCACACATTTCAAAGTATACAATCATGAATACACATTAAATTTTGATTAATACACATGCAAAAATTGCAAATACATAAACATACAAATATATAGTACAAATCAATGTCATAGACATTTATTGTAAATTCCCAAACATATTAATGAAACCCAAACAATTACAAATACACATCAACAAAAAATATTGAATATTGCACATCAAATTTTGATCATTGAAAACTCACACATTCAAGAGTACAAATCAATATGGCGTACACATTCATTTTAAATATCCAAACACATTAATGAAACCAAAACAACATTCTTATACACAATCATAAATACATTGAAAACTTCACAGTCATGCATATTGTTACTAAATGAAACACACAAAAAATACACATCAACAAAAAATATTGAATATTGCACATCAAATTTTGATCATTGAAAACTTCACACATTCAAAAGTACAAATCAATATGGCATACACATTCATTTTAAATATCCAAAAACATTATTCACCAAATTTTGATTAATGCTCAACCAAAAATTGTAAATACATAAACAAACAAGAATAATGTAACCACCAATTATCACTAAATGAAACACATTTCAAAGCATATATCAACATGTCATACACATTTATTGTAAACACAATCATATAAATGAAACTCGAACAACAAACACTTATATACACAATCATGAATACACATTAAATTTTCATCAATACACAAGTAAAAATTGCACACATTTCAAAGTATACAGTCATGAATACACATCAAATTTTGATCAATACACATGCAAAAATTGTAAATATCATACAAATATATAGTACAAATCAATATCATACACATTTCTTGTAAATACCCAAACATATTAATGAAACCCAAACAATCATGAATACATGTCAACAAAAAATATTGAATATTGCACATCGAATTTTGATCATTGAAAACTCACACATTTAAAAGTACAAATTAATATGGCGTACACATTCATTTTAAATATCCAAACACATTAATGAAATTCAAACATTATTCTTATACACAATCATAAATACACATAGACATACATCACATAGACATACATCATGTAAACACTGAGTATTGTTAAATAAAACACATACATCTCGCATTCATTGTAAATACACAAACATTTAAATGGAACCCAAACAACAAACATTGCTCAAGGAAATTCACACATTTCAACGTATTGGAAATTCACGCACATACAAAACATTACGCACCAAATTTTGATGAGTGTTCAACCAAAAATTGTAAATACATAAACAGGCAAGCATAAAGTAACCACCAATTATTACTAAATGAAACACACATATTTCAACATGTCATAAACTTTCATTGTAAACACAATCATATAAATGAAACTCGAACAACATTTATATACACAATCATGAATACACATTAAATTACTTGCACACGTTTCAAAGTATACAATCATGAGTACACATCAAATTTTGATTAATACACATGCAAAAATTGCAAATACATAAACATACAAATATATAAACACAAACCATTGCAAAATGAAATACACACACATTTCAAAAACATTTATTAACACATCATACACATTCAAAGATAAGAATGATTAGAAAAACTTGATCTTAATAGTGTTTGGATGAGATCAAAAAAATAAGAACCCTGGAGAACAAAAAGGGATTCATCACACCAACACCGTTCTCAAGATAAGCACAAAGGCCTCCTACAAGCAACAATCATTCGCTGAATTATGAAAATTCATAAACAATGAAATCCTTTCCAATCACAGCAAAATCCAAAATACACTCACCTTAAAAGCATGAAGTAGTGAGAATTAACAGGGGTCCCAAAGTTCCAGAACTTGGGGAAGTTGTTGAGCTCAAGAATCTCATGCAGCGCAATTAGATGTAAGGAGAGACCTTATGCCATTTGTTTGAAAAATATTAGTATTATTGTCCATCCATGCATTACTTGAAAACTTTCTTTTACAAACAGCATGCACAGTATCAACACCTTATGTGAAAACAAAACAAGAACTATAGAGTACACAATGATATGGTATGTAATTTTACATACTTGCAAACGACATCACAAAAATACTACACTTAGAACTTGGCACAAATCATCTTCCATAGTGATCTTTTGGTCCAAGCATATAGATATTTTCCTTCAATCCTCATTCACTTGGAAATTTTCAGGGGAAAATAAACATCTAAAAGAGAAATGGGTGGCACTATAGAAGAAGATGCTTTGCCTACACTGATTAAATCAATCTTGGGTGAGACCAAAACCAGAACATAATCCAAGCACAATGAAGTAAATCCAATGTGTACTAATTCCATTCAGAAAAAAGTCGATGTACTTGCAAACCAGTGTGTGCCCTCTTTTATCACCTTTTTCTTTGGCAGCAGAAAATACATGGCCTGAGATACCACCTGGTTTTTATTCACCGCAAATATAAGTAGTTGTCAGCAGTAAATACATACACTTGCCAACATATCTGATTGAACAATTTTAGTCTTAATGTCCATCTTTGGCCATCCATACATTTCTTAAAACTCCTTTTTACAAACAGCATCCATTGTTGATTTTAGTCTTAATGTCCATCTTTGGCCATCCATCCATTTCCTAAAACTCCTTTTTACAAACAGCATCCATTGTCTCAACGTCTTGAGTGAAAACAAACAAAAAATAATAGAAGGTACAAAATGATATACCATGTAGTACTACTATTCCTATAAGCAAAGTCAGAAAAATACTACACTTGAACTTGACACTAATATGTCTTCAATAGTGATTTTTTAGTCCGAGCATATAAATATAGTCCATCCTCACTTTCAGAAATTTCTGGGGGAATATTACCTCTTGAAAATAAATGTGTAACACTAAAGAAGATGTTTTGCCTACACACATTAATAATCTTGGGTCATGAACACATCGAGAACATAGTCTGAGCACAATGGAGTAAATCCAAGGTGTACTTTTCAGAAAAAAGATCGGAGGTACTTGCAAACTACTATATGCCCTCTTTTATCACCTTTTTGTTTGCCAGCAGTAAATATGTGGCCTGAGATACCACCTGGTTTTGATGCACCACAAATATAATTAGTAGTCAGTAGTAATTACATGCACATAAAATATAGATACTGCCTATTGTTCCCTACAAGATCATTTTTTTGTACTTGCATTTTTAGCATCAAAATTGATTCTATTATAATTTATAATAATACAAAACAAAAATTTAAAATTCATCAGTAGCAGTGCGTTTAACTTGTAATCTTGAGAAATCTTAATCAGCAGATTCCCTGTGCTACTTTTAGGACCCAAGTAATATAATTTAATAAACAACTCAGCAAATAGTGTCCTGGCCTCATATTTCAATAGTCCTGAGTTTTCCTCAAGTAAACAGCTACGCAAATTATACTAAATCAATCTGAGCAGTCTCCACAAGCCTCTTAATTGGGTTATATCTCAGAATATAAAGATCGTCTGCCACTAAGTTCACCATGTCTTCACCCCTGAAATGTCAAGTTGCACAAACTTCAAATATAGAATATATAATACATTCTGATCCCAAATTCAATACGTCACTGCTTATAAATTTAAATAAATTTGAGAAAGATTTCACAAATGATACATACTTATCATCCAGCTGAAAGGATCCAATTGGGCCCCTACTCTTGCAGAAAACAAATGTGTCCAGTTGTGGTCCAGGTACTAGAATCAAGTCAAAGTTCCAACAAGAATGTCATTGTTTGCTAACAATACAGTTTCATACGAAGGGTTTATATAATTGCATATCAGAAATGACTTCAGAAGAAATACATGCAGCCAAGCATTCAACCAAGTTGTTGCATCATCCATTCTCACGGCACTAGTTTTCTTCAGATTATCAATTTAACCTGTGAAAGCATACCCATATCATTTTCTTCACTTGAAATGGCTTGCTTGATCATAGATTGGTAGCCATGTGGCAATTTGCTTAAAACCGACTGTTCAAGATGTTTTTGCAATGCATCTGTACATCTGCAATGAATAGAATTAATCAACAATGGGAAGATAGAAGACCATTCTCTAATAATCTAGTGATCAAAGTGATTGACATCTCACAGCCATTAATTCCAGTCCAGTAATATTTAAAAAGGAAAATTTCAAACCACAAAATACTAGAAAAGATCAAACTTATCTAAAACCTAAAAACTATGCCCATTATCCAGCTTAAACAACAACTACTATTCCTGCATTTCCAAAAGCTCAATATGGCCATATGGATATGGAGTGAACTCACTCCAGGCTGCTTGACATGTCAACAAATTCATTCTATTCTAAACATATGGAAAGGACATGACAAATACATCATACATCAATGGACACATCGACAAGAAACAAGACATATATAAGGGAGCTAGACATACTTTCCTAAAAGCTGCCAACTCTGGAAAATCTTTTCTGTCTATACCTAGAGTAATGCAATGACAGGTCTAGTTTCTGGAAGCAAGGGACATAGTTCCAGATTTTCTGGAAACAGAAAGTTTTTGCATGTGTAATATGCACCATCACTGAAATCCTTTTAGGTAATTATTCAATAAGCACTCATTACGCTATTAGTTTTAAAGAAATATGAAAAATGCAAATGCACGGGTAGCATCATTATTAAGTGAAAATAGGCTGGTGTGTCATAAGGTAGCAGTCAGTACCCACAATTGGCTATGGGAACAATTAAGGCATAAGTGTGATCAGCGCTCAACACACTAACCTCCAACCCTTTTTATAAGAATTCTATACCACCCCTTCAAGGACTTATCAACAACTCACGCTTGTCTAGATATTATAGGCAGTATTCACAAGCATAGTTTACTGACAATTCTTAGGCCTATCACGAACTTACAGGATTCATTCCCACTGAGAAAGCAACACCACAACAATTCAGCCTTGAGTCTCGACTTGGTCTTTCTTGTGGTAGAAATATTATATTGATATGTGCTTAAACTACAAAGACCGTGAATGATGTTGATCAAGGGTATCATTTACCCATTTATCCTATACAAGAGCTATAATCAGTGTATTCAAACGCGGGCCGAGTTGACTTGGACTCAGTCAACTTGGCCGAGTCAAACCCTTAAAGTACCGACTCGGCCCTCCAGATGACTCAGGTGACCAGTTTGGTACCGAACCGGCCAAGTCATGGCTTGACTCGACCGGTTTGGTACCAAACCAGTACAACCTGGCTGAGTCCGTACCTACTCAGCCCAGTAGGAGTAGGTACTAGCCCCACCAACATGCAAAATTAATTTTTTCTTTAAAAGGGTTTGACCAAAAACACAAGCTTTAAGGGTTAAGACATTTCCTTGTCTTTCCTTTTTATCCTTTTACATAAATTTTTAACATTACTATTAATTGTTCCAAGATGTTTGAGAGTGGCTCCAACCTCATCAGATTTCATATGGAGAAAGTAGACTTTCATATCCCATTCAAAATCCAGCAGACTTTACAGTTTTCAGGATTTTGGGATTGGTAGGATTGCAACATTTTCATTGGATTCTATCACATATGAGGGTATGGGATTGGCATTTAATCAAGAGCACCAATCCCTTTATGTACCTCAATGTTGGTGGTATTGATTGTTGAACTCCTCTGACATGGCCTTAGCAAAAATGTACCTTTCACTCAAACCAAAATCATTGATTAGGCATGTTAAGTTTTTTCTACCATATTATAAGGCTTCAATTAGATAGTTTCATCAAAATTGGAAGGTGTTCACTGGTGTCTCTAGAGGATCGAGGTAGAGGCAAATGCTAGAAAAGAGGCAAAGGGATGATGATCCCAATATAAGCAATGGTGGAACATTGCTTGTCATTTATGTTTGTCATTTAAATGTTTTTGCTCATTTATTTGTAATGCTTTCTTTCGAAGTTTCAATAATTTTTTGGAATCGTGGTTTGAAATCTTTAAAATATAATTTTTCATTAAAATTTAAATATTTTATGTAATTTTTAGTAAACCTGATCATTGAAATCAAATCGGTTCAAGTCAATCCGAGTCCAAGTCCAAGTCCAAGTCCAAGTCGACCATCAACCGATTCCAAGGCTGAGTCTGAGTTTTAAAACATTGCCTATAATGGACCAAGCTTAACCCTCATGTCACCTAGGGCAAACCATGGCTACAATGTCACATTTTTTATTTAATGCACAATGATACTGAAATACGATTCCATAAAATTCATGTGCAAAATTTATAAATAAGCCACACCATAACATATAAAGACAAGTTACAACCTCAAACGTCACCAACAACAACACAACAAATCCTAGCTCATACTTTTAATGGTTGAACCGGATCTAAAAAATAATTTGAATCTGATCTAAAAACGGCATGAAAACAGACTAATGCATATGAAAACATCATTAAGAAATGTTGTTGTATTTTGGATAAAATTTCCACCAGCATTGGGCACTTGGTCCAAGCCAAAGTAAGACTTCCATCTTCACACAAGGAAAAATAAAACAAAAACAAATCGAGGTAGGCTTCGGCCACAATCTATCCACAAAATGAAAAGGGGGAGATCATCCTTTTTTAAACAAGCCTCTTGGAGACTTCATTCACCACCTTGGGTGACTCTTCAATGGCTATCGCTTGTTCACATTAGATGGAATGGGAATTACAATGTTCGTCAATTTTCTCACTGTTAAAGGACTTGGGTAATTTTGGAGGAACGCTTGTTTGATGTGAATTAAGAATTCCCTGATCTCTATTTATCTCGGCTTTCCGCTCACTTCAGCACATATTCTTATCAACATGAACCTGTTGCTCAGCTTCCTATACCTGCACAAAAGCTAGCATCTGGGAAATGCCTTCTTTAGATAGCTCACACGAAAAAATGGATGCATCTTAAAAACTTAACATTATGTAAATAAATTATATCTCATAAAAATTAAACATTATATAACAATAATAATAAATCAAATGAGTCACGTCTCTTCACACTCGTGACTATTCAAGTGATTGTATTGACCAGCAGAGATCCATCTTGGATCCAGATCTAGTAAGCATAGAGAGGGATCAAAAGAAATAGAGATTAATTATCTCTGTGCTTAAAAGATCCAAGGTTAAGAGGGACCTAGGCTGGTTTATTTTAATATAAATTTTTATAATTATTGTGATCCATGTTTTAGGTTTTTATTGTTATGGTTTTCTATTTTTTAATTTTTCTTTTTTGGGGATTTCATTTTTTTTCCAATTTAGTTTATTGATGTTACAAACATGACCTCTACCTGGGCTGCATAAGCACCTCACTACTCTTGGTACAATCACCATTCGTCATATTATCGACAAGTATTATCCTTCATGGATTTCTCAACTATATCATATTTAAATTGGATATTTTTAGTTAACAAACAGGATTGTAGGTAACATTGGTATCAGAGCCTTATGCCCTTTGACCTATGGCCATTTCTGATTCCAACTTGGGGTTGGATCGATCTGATCCCCTCTTGTGGCAACACTTTTCTAAATGTATATGAAAGGAAATAACCAGTCAGCACCCCAAAAAAGAGGAAAAATAAGACACTGACAACCTATGTTGCACATAGGAATGTTGGGAATGCGGATATGAGTGTCTAGACCGGCTAGAAGTTTTGCCCAAATTTATAGGAAACAGCAAGTTGGGAGTGGCAACATTATATATTTAAAAAAAAATTAAACTTAACTTCACAACTTAAACTTAAACTATAATGGATAATATAAATACTAATTAACAAAATTTAAAAATCTAATTAAACAACCTTATTACTCATTCATTTTGCATTTTTCAGTTTAGTATAAAACACAGAGATAGCATAATACATTAAGTTTGAGAATATATTACATTAATTAAATAAATATATGTATATAAATATATATATATATATATATCAAATTTTCAATTCTATAATTCATAAAAAAAATATTTTTAAATTATCCAATTCAATTAACTTTTTAATATACAATATAATTTAGCTAAAATAATAAATATGTTAAAAAAGTTAATATACAATATAAATCAGCTACGATAATAAGCATGTTAACTTTTTTAAATCTATAAAATTATTGAAATAATATATAATTTTATATTAATATCGATAGCTTATGTAACAAGTTACAATTATATATTATAAAGCATATACTCTTATAAATCATAAAAATAACGTAAAAAAAGGGTTGTTATGTAACAATCTCGAGATCACGTACTCCGACAACTTAACCTTTGTGGCTTGACCTTGTATCTCCCGAAAAATGACAAAGACTCTGTCCATAGACGAATGCACAAAGACGATCTCCCTAGTCGGCAACGATTCCAACGATTAACTTGCACAACCTCCATATTATGGACGCTATCCACATAGTAGATGGACGACACATGCGCACATTGGACAGCTGCATTCATACCATATAGAATGGGCACATGAGGACTGCAAATGACACAATCCACCATTGTAGCCATACGATAGACCTCACATGCAAAGCCAAGTCATATTCCACAAACCTCTCCTTCAATAAACAATATAAAAACATAGTAAAAATTAACTATTAAATGGCAGCTAGGTTGAAAGGCAAATTTATGGACTGAACTTCGCTGAATTTAAGTGAACACGGTGACTTATTACACATGAAATGCTAATGGAACCACTCCAAAGCTCCCATTTCCATAGACCCAAAATGCTCCCACAATCCCAAAGTTGTTCTCCACCAGTGCCAAGCACATTTGGTACCCATTTGGAAGGGGAACATGGGGAATGAGTTTTGAAGATGTTGAGTGTGGTTCCCTTGCAAATAGGCTCTCAACTAAAACAACGAAGAAACGCTACTAAAACAACCACAAAAAACATAAGAATCAAGCCACCTACTGCATCATAGAGGATAAAAGCCCAAAATACCAATCACAACAAGGCCAAAACACCAATGATAATAAGGGGCAAGACATCTACGACGACTATAATTCCATGACACATAGAACATGTTGATGCTTGATACACAACAAATAGAGATACAAAACCCTACTACCACAACCGGCATGTACAAGATTGTTGACCCCCTATGCTATGAAGTTGTCATGCCACAAGGAATCGGAGAAGTGCATAATGTAACTACATCAAACCTACAAGACATATTAATATTATAAAGTAGCACAAAGAATTGTGGCTGACCAACACTAGCAAAGAAACAAACCACCAATCCTAGTTGAAGTCATGAGTACCCTTTTTTTATTTGTGAAATATGCCAAGTTGATTCATAAATCATTCACATTGGGATAATAGGGTGGGTATAGAAAATGAATAATAAAGGGTGGGTAGAGAAAGTGACCAAATTGTCCAAGGGCTATATCTCCTTTGAAAATTACAAACATTAAGTTGTATATTGATTTATTGAATGAAGGGGTGTCAGTTAGAGGACCAAGTAAGAGCAATTATTTAGACAAAAAGGCATATCATTAGTTTTTATGGAACCCTTGCTCTCTCTACAGTTACTAAATAACAAGGAAGATAGAAAAAGAAGAAGAAATTGTATAGCAACCATGGAACACTTATATATTAAAGAATGGGAATGATTAAAGAAGACGTCAAAAGAACTTCTAAGGAATTCTGTGAAGCAAACTTCTGAATTACATGATTTATCATTTATGAGATGTAAACCAAAATCTTGCCAATGAAGGCAACTATTTAAAATAGGAATAATAAATTATTAGAAAATAAACAAAGTTCAAGTAAATCAATCATAGATCTTGAAAAAAAATTATAGCATGAAAGTCACGAATCAAGCACCAATGATGTCACAAATCCAATGTGACAAGGAATCCCAATAGAAGAAGCAAGATCTCCATAGGAATTTTGACAAATTTTTTTAAACAAGGACACAAAAAATTGTTCATAAGAAAGCAACACCTAGAATTGTTTTCCTAGATCCATTAGTCCCTTTACAATAAACAATGAATTGTTTTCCTAGATCCATTAGTCCTCCAAGGAATAATCATAGAATAATCATCTCTAACCTCCTCAACAAACTTCTTACTAAAACTAGGAATGTGTTTGTTGAGATCCAAACTTTCCTTCAAGAGGTTACAATAAAATGTTCTACGAAAACAATAAAATGAAGCTCTCATCTAACTAACTCAAATAGACAAGTCAAACAATGACAAAATATGGAGTTAGTTACAACCAAATCCCAAAATTAAAGCTAAGTAGCGGGGCACCTCCTTTAATTGAGGGTTAGACCATGTCAAGTCTCCCAAAATAGCAAGATAGATGTCTACCCACATGTGCACCTTCCTAGATGTGTGTCCACGTGTGATCAAGAGAGTGGGACGCCCTCCATAAAATAGCAATGAATGTGTAAAAGACAACAACTATATGTGGGCATAAATGCTCAAGATAAGTGCTAGATCACCAACTTGATCACATATGTGGATTCCAAGACCAAGTCGTCCCATAAAGAATGTGCAAATAGACCATCATGTGGTATGTGCTCTCATCCCAAGACATCCTATGTGGACATCCTCAATAAAGTGGCATAGATATATGTGAAGAAGGCCTCAATAAAAGGGGTGCTCAACATCATCATGGAGTGAAGTGGAATAGATGCCTCAAAGAGTGGAGCACTCAAGTAAAGAGGACCATAAATGTTGTAAAAACCCTCAATAGATGTGCAAATAAATCTTCCAGGTAGCACATGTGGCCCCAAAGTGTAGTAACCATCCATAGATCAAGGTATATGAAATGGATCACGACATAGAAGCTTAACTAGCATAGAATAGCCAACATAAACCAATGGCCAAGTCATCAATGACCCCAACAACCTCCACATGTGTGCAACAACCACTATCCAAGAGAAATGCTTCCACATGTGTGCAAGCAAGGGAGCCCTCCAATAAAGTGAGGTGTATGTCTATCATAAAGTGTAACCTTAACCTCAAAATAGAAGAATGAAACCAAGCACTCTAGCAATGAAATCCACATGTGCAACAAGGAGTGAGTTGGCCCCTCCATACATAACATGCAAGCCTAAAAATCCAAGAGCACTCCCCAAGATTGAGTGTCTATTCCATCGATCACCACCATAAGACCTCAATAGGCACCTCAAACCCCAGGGTGCCCTCATCAATAAGTGCCCCAACCTGCTCTTCCTCTAGCTGCCATTTCCAGCCAAGAATAGTCATTACTAGCACAAAGTTGACTAACCCGCCTATAGAAAATTGGGATTTGTTGAGTGAGTTTATTGATATTGTTGTGGATGATTTACCTAATGAACTACCTCCAATGAGAAGCATCAGTCATCATATAGATCTCATTCCAGGAGCCAATCTACCAAACAACGCAGCTTAGAGGATGAATCCAAAAGAAAATGAAGAAATCAAGAATCAGGTCCAAGAATTGTTGAACAAAGGGCTAGTAAGGGAAAGTTAGAGTCCTTGGGTTGTTCCAATAGTGTTGAGTCCGAAGAAGGATGGAGGTTGGTGAATGTGTACATATTCTGAAGCCATCAACAAGATCCAAATCGGGTATAGATTTCCTTTGCCTCAAATGATGATTTGATGGATTGTTTAAGTGGTGTCAAGTATTTTACTAAGATAGATTTTAAAAGTGGATATGATCAGATAACAATCCGAGAGGGTGATGAATGGAAGACAGTGTTTAAGACAAATGATGAGCTTTATGAATGGCTAGTGATAACATTTGGATTCACAAACGCCCCAAGCACTTTCATGAGGCTTATGAATGAAGTGCTTAAGGATTTCACAGGTAAATTTGTCATTGTTTATTTAGATGATATTCTAAGCTATAGACACTCAAAGGAAAAGCACCTTAGACGTCTCAGATTGGTTTTAAATAAGCTACAAAAAGATAAGTTACTAATCAATCTTAAGAAGTGTAATTTCATGAAGACAGAGTTGATCTATTTGTGTTTTGTAATATCACAAGAAGGCTTGAAGATGGATGAAGAGAAGGTCAAAGCCATAATAGTGTGGCCTACTCCAAGGAGCATCTTTGAGGTAAGAACTTTTCATGGTTTCGCTAGCTTCTACAGAAAATTTATAAGGAATTTCAGTGGGATTTGTGCTCCAATTGTGGAAACAACTAAGGGAAACAAATAGCTATTTCAATGGACTGAGGAAACTGAAAAAGGTTTTCAATTGTTGAAGAAGAGGATCATGAAACAACCTATTCTATCTTTACCTGATTTTGGTAAACTTTTCCAAGTAGAATGTGATGCAAGTAGGAATGTTATAGGCGTTGTTTTGAGTCAAGAAGGTGAAGCAATTGCCTACTTCAGTGAGAAACTTAATGATGCCAAAAAGAAGTATTCCTCACATGACAAAGAATTCTATGTTGTTGTCCAAGCTTTGAAGAAGTGGAGGCATTATTTGATGCCTAAAGAGTTTGTATTGTATACCGATAACCATGCCTTACAATTCATTAGTAGTCAAACTAAATTGAATCAAAGTGTTAAATTTATATGCAGCAACGAGAGCCATTCTCCTAGAGGATAGCCAAGACCCTAGATATGTCTAGGGCCCCTGGACAGGGTCCAGAGTACCCATGCCTGGGGCATAGGGTCTCTTGGTCTGGGACCAAGCATTTGAAGTCCCTAGATATGTCTAGGGCCCCTGGACAGGGTCCACGTTACCCATGCCTGGGGCAT